>JAOANR010000008.1:12103736-12377111 GCA_030278955.1 Hygrophila difformis
AAGGTATTGGTTAATCGTATTCGCCCTATCCTCCTGCACTCTATACTATTTTCCATAATCAATCAGCGTTCTTGCCGGGGAGAGGCTCCATTGATAATGCCATTGCTCTCCAAGAAATCCTTAACCACCTTGCTGGGCCTCCGGCAATGTGCTCCTGCCATTGTCCTCAAGATAGATATAGCCAAGACCTAGACAACGTCAATTGGTGCTTCCTTCAGAATTGTCTTCAGGATATGAACCTGCTAGGGGACCTAGTTGAGCTGGTTATGTTCTGTGTGTCCTCCCCGACGTATTCTTTGCTGTGGAATGGTAAAGTTCTGGAGCATTTCAAACCGGGCAATGGGTTGAGGCAAGGGGACCCCCCCTCTCCCCCTACCTTTTTGATAATGGCAAAAAAATGACCATTATTTTCAATCCATTTCCGTGTCTTAAAACGGGCATTTGATCGCATTCCGGTCTTACATTAAGTAAGAAAGCAGCCGAATTGGACTAATTTATGCATAATTGTAAAAATAATAAGCTGGTGTGAAAAGACATAAATATGTAATTTTTTTACATATTTATGTTAGAAAAATCCAAAAACATGAGAAAAAGAAAAGGAAACGAAAAGATGGGAAAAAGATAGAAAAGCCCACAAAAAGAATATTTTCGGCCCATCTGGCCCAATCCTGCAGGCCCAGGAAGACCTTTGTCGCGGAAGCCCTTGGCGCGATGCAGTGTTCCGCGACAAAGGAGGGGTTCCGCGGACCAAGTGGCCCTGATGAAGAAGAGACCAACGAAGCCCCCTGGCGCGATACCTTTGTCGCGATGCCCTGTTCCGCGACAAAGGTCCATTCCGCGACCAAGATACATTTTTAGAGACACAAGACCCAGTCGAGAAGCTTTGCCACATGCAGTGTATTCCGCGACCAAACTTGGTGCTCCGAGACAAAGCTGTGATGTGTGTGATGTCTTGAGACACAATGGGCTCAAATCAAGGCCCATGAGCTTAGGGTTTCCCCTCTATAAATAGGAGGTGTTTCCTTTGAGCTAGAGGTTGGAAGAATTTTAGAAAGACTACACTTTCTTGAAGACAAGTTGGGGAGTTCAGTAGTTTAGTTTAGTTTAGGGTAGTTTAGTTAGATTTTTCTTGTATTATTTAATTCATGCACTAGTTAGATGTAGTTTATTGCACTTTGGTTAGATAGCCAGTTTTACACTCTACGTCTTGTTCTAAACTTTTGTTTAAGGGTTTGTGTACTCAAACCATGAGTATGAACAACACCGTTTAATAATATGCGAAAACATTCTCCATTTGTGTCCCAAAATCATGAAATGGGTCTCACACCCCATGGATCTTACTGTTTTCATTTTTCTTGGGTCATTTGATCCTTGTTTTGCATTTTAATGTCACTGCTTGGTGACTTTTTCTTGGGATAATGTTGCATGCTTATGGATGATCAAGCTTAGATTAGGGTTTCTTAAGTTTTAAGTTTGCTTTATTTCTATTTTGTTCAAGCATGTTCTAGCTAGATTCAAATTCTGTTTTGTCATTTTGAGCTTTGTTTAGCCTTTGAATCTGAAATGGGTGAGATCACACATAATGCATGCCACTGTTCCACTTTACTTTTCTGACATGTGTACTGGACACACTTTTGTCGCGGAACAACTCTTGTCGCGGAACCACGTTCCGCGACAAAATGGTGCTTTGGCGACAAAGGTGCCAAAGAACATTTGTTGACCATTATTTTAAAACCCTTGGTCGCGAAACACCCCTTGGCGCGGAACCACGTTCCGCGACAAAATCTTGATTAGCGACCAAGGACCCAAACACTTGTGATTTTATTCTGGAAGGGCTTTGTCGCGAAGCAACCTTGTCGCGGAACCACGTTCCGCGCCAAAACCTCTTGTTCCGTGACAAGAATTATGCCTTGTCCAATTTTCAATCTTTTTGTCGCTATGCCCTTGTCGCGGAACCATGTTCCGCGACAAAATTTTCTTTACTTAGCGACAAAGCGAACCCTAAAACTTTCAAAATCCCATTTCTTTTATTTCTCACCCCTTTGTCGCGAACCTTTGTCGCGGAGCCACGCTCCGCGACACGAACCCTGCATCGCGACAAGGTGGCACCTTAGTGCCAAGTTCTCATTCTTCATCTCACTTCATTAATTAATTGAACCTTTATATTAATATTTTGAGGTTGAAATCCAATGATCTCAACCCATGATTAATTTGATATAAAGAACTTTGTTCAATTCCCTATTAAAAGATTCTTCTACAAATGATTAAACTCTAATGATCTAAGTATATAATCTGGACTGTAATTAATTAGTTAATTATGGAATGAGTGATTATTTAGACATGAAGAGTAATTATGGATTTAATTCCATACCCTTGCATGAGAAACCAATGTCTCTCATGCAAGATGACCCAAAAATATTTTCTTTTATTTTATTTTATTTTGTCTTTTCCGTGATGTGTGAAACAGCTAATAAGAAATATATCAGATTAATGTTGGCGGGTATTCCCACACGGATAACTAGCTCGTGATCTGTATATTAATTACTAGTTGTTATTTTGCAATGGTCCAGATAGTGGTCGGTGGAAGCCTTGGCGGTTCATCCCTCCGGGATTATAATAGCTGCTCAGCTGACTCCCATCCGGATACAGTTTTTCTTTTCTTACCTTAATTTCAAACCTGAATCTGAGCTGTAGTAATGTTAGATGATATATGCCAATGTCATCTAATGATTATTGCAGTAATAGAACATGTGGGTTTTTATCCAAATTCACAGACAGGGGAGTCTGAGATGACGGCGGCAACTGTCATTTGAGGCATTCCACTGTCTAGAAATCATCCCACCTGAAATGATCAGGACCTGAATAGCAGATGTTTGCAGTCCGGATCATCCTGATTATTTTTGTCATCTTTTTAGCTAAATAAATTCTTCTCATCTCCGGCTACTTCATCTCTGTGTTTCACATTCTGTCTAAACCCACCTTATATTTTGGGTTATTTAATTTTACACTTCTCTATAAATTTATGCATGATATTATTATGTAGATATTGTGGTCATATTATTTTGGGATCCTTCCCTTGGACATAGAAGTCTTGATTTAAAATCAGATGTTTCATATTAAATTTCCAAACAAAAAATTCCTTTATAAAATCCGGATCTGAGTAAGGGATAAATTTCACAGTTATGACTAATTCATATCCGACTGGGGGTTGATTTTGGGAAATTAGAAGCAGAGTCAACGATTAGGTCTTACCTAGACTGAAAGGATCTGTGATTTAATTGAGAGTCTAGTACCTGATAGGGAATGATTTTCAGATTTATTATTTTCCAAAATTGCTGTTTGTTAGAAATCTTGTATTAAATATTGCACTGGGTCAGATTCCACTTGGATTCCGATAAGGTGTGACAGATAATACTGGAGGAACAACATTCGGGCCTTGGTCATTTTCTAAGGTAGGGTTGAGTATTCTTTCAACTGCTATCTTCTTCTGCCAAAGCCCATTTTTGAGTCCTGAGTGAGTGCATCCGGAACGAGCTAATTTCATTAGTTCGTTTCATTATTTTGTATCTCATAACCACCCGATGATAAGTGAACACTGCGAGCGGTTCACCGAAAATAGGAATTCTTGATCCACAACCGGTCGTTCTGACTGGAGGCTTTCTGTTACTACTAGGGTCAGACTTTCAAAAACCTCCGAGTGATAGGATTTTGAATGCTTTCTTTACCGCTTTCTTTTAATTGCTTTCTTTAGAGGTCACTCGGTTGTATTGAGAGTTGTGTAACTGCTACTAGGACTGAGAGTTAAGGGATAGTTTAGGGTTTGATTTGAATCTTCGGGTGTGACATGGGGGAACGATAGCGGTACTTGACACTTCAATAATTGATTCGTCAGGTGTTGCTTGTCCACCACAGATGAACAACATGCCTCCACACGGCCGTGTGAGGGCAGTTGTGAGTCTATGGCATCTTAGATTTTGCTGTCTTAAGAGCATGTAACCTCTTACTGTAAGTACCTGTCTGTTAAAGGGAACATGGTATAGAGAGCATGAGAGTTAGCTAACTGAAGGATTATCCCAAGCTAAGATCTGTGTATTAAAATGGAAGTTTAACTATGTTTCATCTGAATCTTGTCCAACCTTTACTATTTTCGTCCTGTCCCTTCTGTCTCATTTAAATCTGCTTTCTTAGATAATTTTAATCGCTCTCTTAGATTACTTCTATTGCTTTCTTAGATTAAATTTAATTCGCTTTCTAGAATAATTTTACCTGCTTTATTTTAATTGCTTTCATAGCTCAGTTTAAATTCTGTCAAGTAGTTGTTAGTCATTTCACACACTTGAATCGAGTACCGAGTGGAAAATCTTAGTAAATGACGTGGGCCCTGCTTCTATCGCACATCCTCCAGTGAACGATCCGGTCTTACTATAAATTACTGCAATTTTTGACACCGTGCGCTTTCGGGAGCACAGTTTCTTAACTACGAGCAATAAAAACTTGACCACGTATAAATATATCCCTAATCACAACACCGCCATCATAAATTGGTTTCATTAAATAAAACCTAAACCAGGATCACGAATTTTCAGAAAATACTCATGTAGTGGGAGCCAGTCAAAAGTTTCATGGCAGGAAATCTTATGGCAGGAATTGATGAGAAGTATCATGGCATATTTGCCGGGGATCCTCAGTGTGACAGGCTGAAGGTCAATCTATCCCGGCTATGCCATGAGATTTGTCAACATTTCATGACAGAGAGGACCACAGCGCCATTTGAAACCAAAGCACCATACTTGAGTAATAAAAAGATTAATAATCTTGATATATCCCTAAACCCTTTCCCGTGAATCATAACACTTTTCATTTAATAAATCTAACCTGGTATAATTTTAGCAAAAGCTCGTGTTAACGAAACTTGTCAAAAGTTTCATGGCGCCGTTGCCGGGGAGGATGCAGCGTCGTTTATTAAGAGGATTACACTCCTGATTACTCCTAGATTAGCTTAGATTAGTCTAGTTTAGTGTAATATATCTAATCCAGAACAGAAAAAGTACCCTCAAGATTAATTGAACATTTAGAGTACCAAGACTCTAAATGTGAGGATGTTGAACTGAGGAGAAAACCTAACCTAATGAGGTATTTATCTGTCTTGCAGGAAATTCGGAACCAACCAAAAAGAAGGAGCAGAAAAAGCAAGGAAAACCAGGTTCTTGGTTGGGAAAATTCCACAAATCTGAGAAATTATTTTCGGAATTTAAAGAAATTTAAGATCCGGAATAAATCTTGCAGATAAATGGAACTGACCCGACCTAATTTTATGCAAGTAGATTATTTTAAATAATGGCCCAATGATTTGAATTTACTTGGACTGAATTCATTCAGGTCCAACTCAAATAAAATGGACGCAGGCCCAATATCACACTCGGGCCCAATCCGTTGAAAATTTGAAAATTCAAAAAGTTTGTCGCGGAATGACCATTTTGTCGCGGAACAACGTTCCGCGACCAAGTACAACTCCGCGACAAAACTCTCCTTATCAGCAACCCTTGTTTGTCTTTGTCGCGGAGTGACCATTTTTGTCGCGATGCCCAGCATCGCGACCAGGTGCAATTCCGCGACAAAATCTCACTCACCTCTGAACTCTGTTTGTCCTTGTCGCGGAAGCCTTTGTCGCGGAGCACTGCACCGCGACAAAGCTCCTATTCCGCGACACGGGCACATCACTCCATTCTTCCTCGCCATTTTGTCGCGGTACACTTTGTCGCGGTGCATGACTCCGCGACAAAGTCTCACACTCCGCGACAGATCTAATGTCGCCAAGCCTGGTCGCGTAGTCCTGTTCCGCGACCATGGGCTAGGGTTCCGCGACCGGCCCATTAGTATTTAAACCTCTCCGCCTCCCTCTTCTTCCTCACGCATTCGGACTTAGAAAATTTTCGAAAAACACTCTCGCACACACGAAACTTCTCCCGAAGCACACCACCGTGTTCTTCGCAACTTTTCCGACCATTTCCAAGGGAAACTCTGCCCGATTTTTGCCATGGAACCACAACCCTCGTCTTCATCCCCGGAGCAGACCAAACCATGGTAAGCCTTTCTCCATTCTACTCTCGCGCACCCATTGCCCCTGTTTTCGCGAACCTAGGGATTTTTGGTGTTTGAGTTCTCGATATTATGTGAATGGGCCTCCTCATGGTTGTTTTCACTTAGTTGATTTTCAATTTTAGTGATTCTGTGTATTGGGCATGTATGGATTTCGATTCCCTGTTTTTATCGTTAATGGCCGAGTGTGGTGTTGGGGTTTGGCACTTTGGTTGGTTGATGCAGGGGCACAGATAGAAGTGTTAGGGGTTGTAGAAATTTTGATTCCATGAACCTCGATTGTCTAGAGGATGCGGGCATGATGGCTAGGGTTTGGCAGTGGTAGATTCCGCCATGGTTGTGGGTTTTGAGTTTTTAAGGTTCTTTTGCTTTTGTTGGTTCTGGTCTATATGCTCATGTTTTGTCTGCTTGATCTTGATTCCTCCTGGATTGTTGAAAAATCTTGAAAAAGTGAGAGTTGATGAACATAAGGATACTGTGAGAGTGTTATTATGTTATTAATTTTCTTGCTTATGAATGTCCTCCTCATTGAGCATGAGTAGTGTGATTAATCTTATGTTCTTGTTTAAGTAGAGGCATGATCTTGTGTTTTTAACTTGCTATGTTCATGAGTATTGCATGCTGAGATGATCATTTAATGCCGTTTCCTGTTTTGGTGTGTCTGTGTATGTGTGTAGCAAATTGAGGAAAGTGAGTGTTTGTATTGTTTTTGGCATGTCAGTGCACACCAATCCCCTTTCAGCAGTGCACTTTTTCACAAAAAGACAAAAATAGTACTAGGAATTTTGGGTTGACAAATGTGTTTTTGTTCCCAATGGAACTAAAAAGTGTGAGTTAAGTAGCAGTATTTTGCCACCTCAACTGCTACCTTTTTACAAAAATCCAAAAATGGGACCACACACATCCCACTTTTCATTAAATAAAAACAAGTCAACCTTTTCAAAAATTAAAAATAGTGTTTGCATTTTCTTGAACGTTTTAACTGTCCAATGACAGTCCAAACAATCCGGAAATAGCGAATCCATCCCGCCATGCCTCCATTGCACACTCCATTTTCGAGCCATCCATTCCATCATCATCATCTCATTCCATTTTCAACAAGTGCCTCGAGCTTGTTTAATAAAATTGGAAAAACAAACTTTTGGGCCCAATGGCCCATTAAAAAAGGGAATTTTTGGTCCAATGACCACTTCATTTTTATTTTTATTTTTATTTCTATTTCCCCCTTTTCGATTGGACTCAATAATCCAATTGAGTTATCTCCTTCTAGGTCCTAAGGCATAGTACCTTATATTTGGATCTTTTAATAAACTCAAGATTAAATCACTTAAATCACATTTCGAGCTTAGCAAAGCTCAAAATGTGAGGATGTTGATTTTCGCACCTGAGTAGTCTTTGAAAACTTATAAAAATTTGGATGTATCTAAGCACTTTGACCTTTTTCAGGAATGCATTGGTAGTGCACTCAGGCATCGGATTGCCTGACTGCACATATGAGGCTGCTGGCAACCAGGCCTCAATTGATCGAACAGAGATTAAGGACGCAAGAGATGCCATCAAAACAGTTTATAAGGTACCTCTGGACCACACTACGGATGAAAAATTGAAACTTTCTCCGGGATGGGACGTGCATATTCCTCCAGAGGAAAGGTCGATAGTCGCTGCATCGATAGAAAGGGACTACTATCACTTCCTGAAGAAGTTTTGGATAAGGATGATGGGGTATGCCCCTCAAGACGAAAAGACAACTCCTGAAGTCCATCATGAGCGCATCCAATTGAGGTTCAGAGAGCACAGGGCTGTGTGGAATCGGCATGTGGAAAAGGGAACAAAAGATCCAAATATAGCTGACTTTGACATCATCATCCCTAACCAGATCGTAGATCCTCAAGTTCGGATGGCCTTCGAACACAAACATATGGATCTAAGTAGGGTCATCAACAGTGGGGCCATCATGATGTATGAAGCATTTCCATTTAAGTGGAATCCGTATCTATTTGAAGCAAAGGGACCAGTGGAGCAGAGGTGGATTACAGATCTAGCTCGGGCCAGGCATCGAGAGCTGACCTTCAACCTGTACAAACGCCTCAAAAATGCTGAGAAATTTGAACAAAGCCGCAACACCTCACTGTTGAACACAATGAGGAAGATGATCAAGGATGCACGCGAACAATGGGACGACTTGACTACTGTCTGGGGAAAAGGCAATCCAAGTATCACTGAGTCCTTTCTGGAAGAAGGAGTAGTATTACCTGCAGATGAGGTACTTGAAACCATCTTCACACACAGAAGGTATGGACGGTACGGAACGAACAAAGATGATGAATTTCCCCAGCACATAGCAGTATTAAGGGATCAGCTACAAGTGGATATACGCAAAGGTGGCTGGAAACCCAAAAGGAAAAATGAAAGGCAGTTCAATTTACTATCAAAAACTGAGGCTGGGGTGTATCTCACGTACGATTCGGCAGAAGACATGTCCTACCTGGAAGGAATTCAAAAGGATCTGGTAGGGGGCATGATGAATCAGTACAGGGACTCCTACTGGGAATTGATCATGGAAATGGACAAGTTTGCACTTGAATACTGTAATAGTACTGCTAATGGAAAGAAGGTCTTGCACTACAACAACAATGTTCGGAGTAAGTTCTGCTCCAAGATCAAGAAGGACTGGGAGGACCAACTGAGGAGAATCACTCGAAAGAGTTTCATCGAGGATTATTTGCAGCGCGCCGAGAAGCAACTAGGCTACGAGGGTGAACCGAACAGGGAAGAGGATCCTGACGCTGAGATTGATGCATACTTCTCCACTCCTCCTGATGCCAACCCACAGCCTACCCAGCCAGCAGTACAAGCTTCGGCATTACCACCAAGAGGGCAGACTGAAGTACAAAAAGTTGCTATGTCCGAGCCAGTGGTGCAGCAAGAAGCAGTCCGGACTCCAGTACAGCCAGCTCAGACTGAAATGACAACATCTGCTGTAGCACCTGCCACCACTAAGGCATCCATACAGCCCGAGAAAACCTCCACTACTGTTGTTACATCTGAAGGTCATCAGCCAGCACCTCAACCGGGAACGAGGAGAAGGTTGATAAAGTCCGCTGACAAGGATAAGCCAGCAAGAGCCCCGGAAAAGAAAGTGGAGATCAAGGAACCCGAACCAATTATTAGGAAAGTGGCAGAGCCCACGGATCCTAAGGACAGGGGTAAAAAGCCAATGCCGCCACCACCCCTGAAAAAGAAGCACCAGGTGATATCCGATGCTGAGCTAGCCAGAAAAATGCACAATGATGAACTTGCATTAGCTGGTTTGCTGGATCAAGTAACAGGTGGTTCTGGAGTAGAGAAATTGACTGAGGAAGAACGCCTGGAAAGGGAAAGGAAAACTGCAGAGGAAGAGCAAATCAGAAAAAATATCCAGCAGACCAGGGATGAAGAAACTGCCAGAAAAATGCAGGCCGAGCTGGAAAGCAGGAAATCTGGAGAGGTTGAACGGGGTGATGAGGAAGACTTCGAACTGAAGATCACTGGTGGAATCGAAGGAAAGGGATTGAAGATCAAAGAAGAACAACCACCAGGATGGACTGGCCCCTCGATTCGTAGTGCGGAGACACTTCGGAAAGAATTGAGGCAGAACATCAACGAACAGATTGAAACAAGAATTGATGCTGGAGAAAAGCCAAATCAAATCAGATATCAGACAGAAGTGGGCCAATTGATTGATCCCCTCGTGGGCACGGCCAGAATTGAAGAATTCATCACTCACGAAGGCCCGTCGCACCAACCTGAACAGTCAGAAGGACCACAAGACTCCATAGATCCGGTAGCACTGGACAAAATCTTGGAAAAGCAGCCAGGCGACCATCTCATGACCTCTGCGCTTAAGGAAAAGGTTCAAGGAATTTTGACTGAAGCTGCAGATGGGAATGATTCAGAAGAAGAAGCTCGGCAGGAGGAGCAAGAATTTATGGACCAAATGGCGCCTATTTTCCAACGTCCAGTTGGACGAGCTGCAAGAATTAGGGAGGAGGAGGAGGTATCAACTGATGTTGATGACCGTAATTTTCATGTAACTACATCTTCTTTGCCTGTAAATTGTGAACTCAATACGATGAAACATGTAATTAAACAGGTTGAGGAGGAAGTCGGAGATGAAACAGCTCATGGAGAGCGAGAGCCAAGTCAGAGGGGAGATGAGGCTGAACCAAGGGATGACCAGCCACAGGAGGGAGACGATCAAACAGACTGGCACACGAGCGACGACGAGTCTGTCGGATCCATTCGACCAGTCAAATTTTGGACTGAAAACACTGTAAGGCAAAGAATGGGCGTTTCAAAGGAATATGGGAAGAAAAAGCTGAGTGAAGAGCAGGTTCAGATCAAGTTCAATGGCAACAAAGAGAATGCAGAGAAGTATAAGAAGTTGCAAAAGATGATAGTGCCGGATAAAGGGTTCAGACCCGATGCGTTGTTGCACCCCACTGTTGAGACTTTCTACAGAAATCAAGAGTGGGGTAACTTCATGCTGCATCACGACGAAGATGGCTTCGTGGAACTAACAAAGGAATTCTTCTGCAACATTGATAAAGATGCCAGAACAACATGGATTCGTGGACAAGTGATCAACATTGCACCTGACTGGCTGAATCAGTTCTTCGGGACTCCAGATATCCAAAGTGAATTCCCCCCTGATGAGATCATGACAAAGAGAGCCAAAACGACCGAATATGCGAAGTATGCAACATTGGCTAACAGCATGACAAGCGTGACCGCCCCTGGACACACATTCAATGCAAAATGGCTGCGGATACAGTTCATGCCAACTTATGAGTTCTACATGTCCAAGATCCGGCCCAACTCGCATCCGCACACCACATTTGGAAATGTGCTAATGGGATTTGCAAGAATGTGGAGCGGAGCAAAACTAAATGTTGGGAGGCATGTATTCGAGGTGATGATAACCAGGATAAAGGATAGACAGGTGCTATGCTATCCAAATCTGATTAGGAGAATCTGCATAGCTCAGGGAGTTGATCTGAGCGCTTTCGAGGGTGACACAGTGGTGAAAGTGAACCCACCCATCAGTGTGCCGAGACTCCCCCTGTGTGAGAGTATCAGATACTCTCTCCCCCAACTGTCCGTCAGAGGAGATTCAGACGCTCAATCCTCTTTCGTATCGGGTGAGCAGGCATCAAGAAAACGAAAGAGGCAGCCCAAGACAAAGAAGGGAACACAGAACACCTGTGCTGATGCAGGACCTTCGAATGTTCAAGAGGAGCCTCCTGCGGACCAAGAACGGACTGAGATTCCAATTCCACCTCCGACTCAACCTCAACCTCAGATGCCTCCTCAAAGCCAGAACGTATCTCAGTTCCCTGCTGATTCCCAAACGATTGAGATGGTGAGCAGAATGAGTCAGTCTATGCTCGAGGGAATGAAATCCATGACTGATGTAATTTTGGCAAGCCAAGAGGGACAGCAGAAAAGGGCAGAAGAGGAGCGTGAAGAGCGAAGGAGGGAGAGAGAGGAAGAACGCCAAGAGCGTAGGAGAGAAAAGGAAGAGAAACGGAAGGAGAAGTTGGAGAAGGAAAGGAGAGACGAGGAATTCAGAATGACGATGCTAGAAAAAGAAGAGAAGAATCGAAAAATGATGGAAACACTGATGCAAGCACTCATCAGTCAACTCCCCAAGCCACCCCCACCTCCATCAGGTGTCGCAGAGCCGTCGAATCAGCCAGAAGAGAAATCAGACGAGAAGAAAGATGGCGATCCCTGACTCCATCATTTCTGAGCTTAATTGTAAATATCATATAAGAAAATTTCAATTCATCCATGCAAGATAGATTTGATTGCAAATGAAATCTCTTGTAATTGATATAATTACTGCTTTCAGATTGGGATTTTGCTCCCCCAACAACAATCTTTGTTTTTATTTGGTTCTTTTATTTCTGAAAAGATGTCTGGCAGTCCAAGATGAATAAGTGACTGTCAGGCCAAAAATTTGCTGTTGACATGCTCCGTATGTCAGCAGTGTCTCTTTACCGCTTTCAATTAAATAACCAGCAAAAGTATGCATAAAATTGCTCTAAATTCACATGTTGAATTTAGGCTTGTGATTAAATTTTCAAACCTTTAAATTGGGATAATATAATTGAGAACATGCATGACATGAATTCCTGAGGTTTTGAGCTATAAAAATTTAATGATGCGATCAGCTTATTGGGTAATAAATCTGCATGTTAGAGATTTTGATTGAATAAATTGTTAGAATTAAGCTGTGATTAAATTTGAGAATATTGTATGACATGAATCAACCCAACCTTGTGAGATTTGAGCCATGAGTCACTTTTACTCATTCTTTTCTTTGATGTGTGAATCATTTTGATTAAAGAAAACTAGAACTTGCAATTGGGACCGATTCAAGACCATGCCATATTCCAAAGATCGAGCATATGATCGAGGCACCTAGAAAACCCAAATTTTTGGCCTTCGTTTGAAATCCAAACCCAAAAATATTTTCCCTTTATGATTAACCAATTTGAGCCTATAAGCCTAATTTTTCTTTGAAGCCCTCTATATTATTCCTAGCCTTCTAAAAAAACCAAGAAAATCAAACCCAAGTGTGCAAGGATGAATTCTATCAAGGCATTACAATTTTGATCATCAATGGAAACTATAAATCGGTATTCTATAAACCGATTCAAAAAAAAAAAAAAGTGTTGAATGTCATTTAACACAAATAAATTGCAGATGACAAGCAATTAGACTTAGTCTAATGTCATGCAAAGGAAAAAGGAAAAACAAAAGAAAGAAATATTGATGATCATAAATTTTCAGATAAAAATGCCAAGTTATGATAGAATAAATCTTTGCCACTTCTAGCCAATAATTTTCCTTTCATACCTAATGTTACAACCGTACGCCCCGTTATAACCCTCAAATAAGACCTCGTGATCTCGATTTGAAGAAATGAGCCGGTGGCGAGTTGGTCTGATTGCAAGCTTATGGGATAATTTAATTAAATTTGATTTTGAGCGTTCATGATTAAACCCCAATTGAGAGTGAGTGAAATTTTCCGATTCTCTTATATGTGAGGCTTTGTCTTATTACACATGTTCATGTCATCCTTTAATTCCCATCCCTAATCTTTGCATTTTTCAAACATGATGTTCATGAAGGATTGATAATACTGTTTGATTTGTAGGCCCGATATAGTGAGCAAGTATCATTTCATTAAACACTGCAATCAAGGGAATTTAATAACTTGTAGTTTTTGATTGTCTTATCCCAATCCAAAAAGTATGAGATTTATGAAGCCACGAAAATAAATTGAATATGTAGAGTCCGTGTTCTTACGAACATTGACTCTGACTGCTCGGGGACGATCAGTATTAAATGTGAGGATGTTGATAATGGCCAAAAATGACCATTATTTTCAATCCATTTCCGTGTCTTAAACGGGCATTTGATCGCATTCCGGTCTTACATTAAGTAAGAAAGCAGTCGAATTGGACTAATTTATGCATAATTGTAAAAATAATAAGCTGGTGTGAAAAAGACATAAATATGTAATTTTATTACATATTTATGTTAGAAAAATCCAAAAACATGAGAAAAAGAAAAGGAAACGAAAAGATGGAAAAAAGATAGAAAAGCCCACAAAAAGAATATTTTCGGCCCATCTGGCCCAATCCTGCAGGCCCAGGAAGACCTTTGTCGCGGAAGCCCTTGGCGCGATGCAGTGTTCCGCGACAAAGGAGGGGTTCCGCGACCAAGTGGCCCTGATGAAGAAGAGACCAACGAAGCCCCCTGGCGCGATACCTTTGTCGCGATGCCCTGTTCCGCGACAAAGGTCCATTCCGCGACCAAGATACATTTTTAGAGACACAAGACCCAGTCGAGAAGCTTTGCCACATGCAGTGTATTCCGCGACCAAACTTGGTGCTCCGAGACAAAGCTGTGATGTGTGTGATGTCTTGAGACACAATGGGCTCAAATCAAGGCCCATGAGCTTAGGGTTTCCCCTCTATAAATAGGAGGTGTTTCCTTTGAGCTAGAGGTTGGAAGAATTTTAGAAAGACTACACTTTCTTGAAGACAAGTTGGGGAGTTCAGTAGTTTAGTTTAGTTTAGGGTAGTTTAGTTAGATTTTTCTTGTATTATTTAATTCATGCACTAGTTAGATGTAGTTTATTGCACTTTGGTTAGATAGCCAGTTTTACACTCTACGTCTTGTTCTAAACTTTTGTTTAAGGGTTTGTGGTACTCAAACCATGAGTATGAACAACACCGTTTAATAATATGGGAAAACATTCTCCATTTGTGTCCCAAAATCATGAAATGGGTCTCACACCCCATGGATCTTACTGTTTTCATTTTTCTTGGGTCATTTGATCCTTGTTTTGCATTTTAATGTCACTGCTTGGTGACTTTTTCTTGGGATAATGTTGCATGCTTATGGATGATCAAGCTTAGATTAGGGTTTCTTAAGTTTTAAGTTTGCTTTATTTCTATTTTGTTCAAGCATGTTCTAGCTAGATTCAAATTCTGTTTTGTCATTTTGAGCTTAGTTTAGCCTTTGAATCTGAAATGGGTGAGATCACACATAATGCATGCCACTGTTCCACTTTACTTTTCTGACATGTGTACTGGACACACTTTTGTCGCGGAACAACTCTTGTCGCGGAACCACGTTCCGCGACAAAATGGTGCTTTGGCGACAAAGGTGCCAAAGAACATTTGTTGACCATTATTTTAAAACCCTTGGTCGCGAAACACCCCTTGGCGCGGAACCACGTTCCGCGACAAAATCTTGATTAGCGACCAAGGACCCAAACACTTGTGATTTTATTCTGGAAGGGCTTTGTCGCGAAGCAACCTTGTCGCGGAACCACGTTCCGCGCCAAAACCTCTTGTTCCGCGACAAGAATTATACCTTGTCCAATTTTCAATCTTTTTGTCGCTATGCCCTTGTCGCGGAACCATGTTCCGCGACAAAATTTTCTTTACTTAGCGACAAAGCGAACCCTAAACTTTCAAAATCCCATTTCTTTTATTTCCCACCCCTTTGTCGCGAAACCTTTGTCGCGGAGCCACGCTCCGCGACACGAACCCTGCATCGCGACAAGGTGGCACCTTAGTGCCAAGTTCTCATTCTTCATCTCACTTCATTAATTAATTGAACCTTTATATTAATATTTTGAGGTTGAAATCCAATGATCTCAACCCATGATTAATTTGATATAAAGAACTTTGTTCAATTCCCTATTAAAAGATTCTTCTACAAATGATTAAACTCTAATGATCTAAGTATATAATCTGGACTGTAATTAATTAGTTAATTATGGAATGAGTGATTATTTAGACATGAAGAGTAATTATGGATTTAATTCCATACCCTTGCATGAGAAACCAATGTCTCTCATGCAAGATGACCCAAAAATATTTTCTTTTATTTTATTTTATTTTGTCTTTTCCGTGATGTGTGAAACAGCTAATAAGAAATATATCAGATTAATGTTGGCGGGTATTCCCACACGGATAACTAGCTCGTGATCTGTATATTAATTACTAGTTGTTATTTTGCATGGTCCAGATAGTGGTCGGTGGAAGCCTTGGCGGTTCATCCCTCCGGGATTATAATAGCTGCTCAGCTGACTCCCATCCGGATACAGTTTTCTTTTCTTACCTTAATTTCAAACCTGAATCTGGAGCTGTAGTAATGTTAGATGATATATGCCAATGTCATCTAATGATTATTGCAGTAATAGAACATGTGGGTTTTTATCCAAATTCACAGACAGGGGAGTCTGAGATGACGGCGGCAACTGTCATTTGAGGCATTCCACTGTCTAGAAATCATCCCACCTGAAATGATCAGGACCTGGATAGCAGATGTTTGCAGTCCGGATCATCCTGATTATTTTTGTCATCTTTTTAGCTAAATAAATTCTTCTCATCTCCGGCTACTTCATCTCTGTGTTTCACATTCTGTCTAAACCCACCTTATATTTTGGGTTATTTAATTTTACACTTCTCTATAAATTTATGCATGATATTATTATGTAGATATTGTGGTCATATTATTTTGGGATCCTTCCCTTGGACATAGAAGTCTTGATTTAAATCAGATGTTTCATATTAAATTTCCAACAAAAATTCCTTTATAAAATCCGGATCTGAGTAAGGGATAAATTTCACAGTTATGACTAATTCATATCCGACTGGGGGTTGATTTTGGGAAATTAGAAGCAGAGTCAACGATTAGGTCTTACCTAGACTGAAAGGATCTGTGATTTAATTGAGAGTCTAGTACCTGATAGGGAATGATTTTCAGATTTATTATTTTCCAAAATTGCTGTTTGTTAGAAATCTTGTATTAAATATTGCACTGGGTCAGATTCCACTTGGATTCCGATAAGGTGTGACAGATAATACTGGAGGAACAACATTCGGGCCTTGGTCATTTTCTAAGGTAGGGTTGAGTATTCTTTCAACTGCTATCTTCTTCTGCCAAAGCCCATTTTTGAGTCCTGAGTGAGTGCATCCGGAACGAGCTAATTTCATTAGTTCGTTTCATTAGTTTGTATCTCATAACCACCCGATGATAAGTGAACACTGCGAGCGGTTCACCGAAAATAGGGAATTCTTGATCCACAACCGGTCGTTCTGACTGGAGGCTTTCTGTTACTACCAGGGTCAGACTTTCAAAAACCTCCGAGTGATAGGATTTTGAATGCTTTCTTTACCGCTTTCTTTTAATTGCTTTCTTTAGAGGTCACTCGGTTGTATTGAGAGTTGTGTAACTGCTACTAGGACTGAGAGTTAAGGGATAGTTTAGGGTTTGATTTGAATCTTCGGGTGTGACATGGGGGAGCGATAGCGGTACTTGACACTTCAATAATTGATTCGTCAGGTGTTGCTTGTCCACCACAGATGAACAACATGCCTCCACACGGCCGTGTGAGGGCAGTTGTGAGTCTATGGCATCTTAGATTTTGCTGTCTTAAGAGCATGTAACCTCTTACTGTAAGTACCTGTCTGTTAAAGGGAACATGGTATAGAGAGCATGAGAGTTAGCTAACTGAAGGATTATCCCAAGCTAAGATCTGTGTATTAAAATGGAAGTTTAACTATGTTTCATCTGAATCTTGTCCAACCTTTACTATTTTCGTCCTGTCCCTTCTGTCTCATTTAAATCTGCTTTCTTAGATAATTTTAATCGTTCTCTTAGATTACTTCTATTGCTTTCTTAGATTAAATTTAATTCGCTTTCTAGAATAATTTTACCTGCTTTATTTTAATTGCTTTCATAGCTCAGTTTAAATTCTGTCAAGTAGTTGTTAGTCATTTCACACACTTGAATCGAGTACCGAGTGGAAAATCTTAGTAAATGACGTGGGCCCTGCTTCTATCGCACATCCTCCAGTGAACGATCCGGTCTTACTATAAATTACTGTAATTTTTGACACCGTGCGCTTTCGGGAGCACAGTTTCTTAACTACGAGCAATAAAAACATGACCACGTATAAATATATCCCTAATCACAACACCGCCATCATAAATTGGTTTCATTAAATAAAACCTAAACCAGGATCACGAATTTTCAGAAAATACTCATGTAGTGGGAGCCAGTCAAAAGTTTCATGGCAGGAAATCTTATGGCAGGAATTGATGAGAAGTATCATGGCATATTTGCCGGGGATCCTCAGTGTGACAGGCTGAAGGTCAATCTATCCCGGCTATGCCATGAGATTTGTCAACATTTCATGACAGAGAGGACCACAGCGCCATTTGAAACCAAAGCACCATACTTGAGTAATAAAAAGATTAATAATCTTGATATATCTCTAAACCCTTTCCCGTGAATCATAACGCTTTTCATTTAATAAATCTAACCTGGTATAATTTTAGCAAAAGCTCGTGTTAACGAAACTTGTCAAAAGTTTCACTTTTCCTCATAATCATGGAGAAGCTTTCCTTGCTCATTATGGAGTTAGTCAGCCAAGGCCTTTGGAAGCCGATTAAGTTGTCCAAGAACGGAACAGGGATCTCCCATCTAATGTTTGCAGATGACCTCATTCTTGGAGCTATGGGAGAAGAATAAGTGTACAGGCATTGCCCAGGGACTGAAGAGGTTTGCGGCTGCTTCAGGGATGAATTTGAACCCGCAGAAATCATCCCTGTTTATAGCGCAATCGGTATCGGACAGAGACAAAAAATGGATCTCCTCTACTCTTAACATTAAGAAGGCCGATTCCTTAGGGACATATCTTGGATTTCCTATTGTGGTTGGCCGGAAGTGTATAAGGGATTTTGCCTTCATTTTCGACCGTATGGACTCGCGCCTAGATGGCTGGACAAGTAAATTACTAAACAAAGCTGGGAGGATCACCTTAAGCAAAGCTGTTCTGGCAGCCATACCTTCATATCACATGCAACTCTTTTAGCTCTCGGAGAATGTTTGTAATGCCATCGACAGGAAAATCAGTAGATTTATATGGAAGGACCGGGAGGGCAGAGGTATTCACCTTGTTTCTTGGAGTAAAGTCGCAGCCCCGAAGGAAGAAGGGGGCCCAGGTATCCGTCGAGCTAGATGCATGAACTCAGCTCTTCTAGGCAAAATACTGTGGGCGTCGATGCATGATAAACAGAAGCTTTGGGTGAAATTGGTTCGGGAAGGGATGCCTGAATGGGAGTTTCCTTCTACTCGCATGAAAACATCCCGCTCCTATGTGGCTAAGCTTATGAAGAAATTAATCCCTATCATCAAAGAGGGATTTGATTATAGAATTGGAATTGGGAAATCATCTCTTTGGTTCTCAAATTGGTGGCATCAAAAGCAGCTGGGCCCCGGACTTCCATTCATCTCAGTCCATGATCTCGACATGAAGATTAAGGATGTGATTGTCAACGGGAGGTGGCACTGGAAGCACCTGTACTCACATATCCCAGAGCACACCAGGTAGGAAATTAATGCCTCGCCGCCACCTATTATTCACCCGGAGGTTCCAGACCTTTAGATTTAGAAGGCGAGTCCATCAGGGAAATATAAAGTCAGCTCTGCCTACCAAATGCTCACGAAAAAGGAAGATTCTGGTGGCAACTGGAAGTGGATGTGGAGGTCTACCTTTCCGGAAAAATTTTGCATCCTTCTTTGGCTCATATGTCATGACTCCCTCCCGATCAACCTTGTCCGGTTTAAGCGTAAGATGGCATCCTCCCCGCTTTGCACTAGCTGCGGAAGGGAAGAAGAAAGGTGGTTCCACAGCCTCTTCTATTGCCCTTGGGTTAGTCAGGTTTGGAAGGCCATTCATATACACATTCCCCCGGACTGTGAGACAATCCCTAAGGAAGACATTAGAGGATTCATGCATTGCATTATCAACGTCTATGGGCATGTTTTTGTGGCGGCGATTTGGGTGGTGTGGATTGAAAGAAATGCTAGAATCTGTCGAAGCCAACACAAGCCCCTTTGGTACCTTGTAAGGGAAATTTACAAGATCGCATCAGACATCACCAAAGCAGGAGGAGGGAAACCTACTATCCCTCATCAGATTCAGTATGTTTAATGGAATGAAAAGGGCAGTCGGGACACCTTCATCTCGATGGTAGCTATATGAGGGAAACAGGAAAGACTGGCTTCGGTTTCGTGGTGCGCACCTCAGAGGGACACTGGTTGAACGGGGGATGCGGCCATCTGGGACATATCTCGATACTATGTGCAGAACTTTTGGCTATAGCTAAGGGCCTTGAAATGGTGGCTAACAGGGGCATTCGTAAGGTTTGCTTCTACTCGCACTCAATCATTGGTATCGGCCTTGTCAAGGATCAACCCTCCTTTCATCACCTAGCGGCTCTTCTCATTAAAATCAAGAAGCTTCAGGACTCATTTGAGGTATGCAAGTTGTTCCACATCCTTCGGGAGGGCAACAGGGTGGCGAACAAGCTTGCCAAACATGGAGCATCGGTCGAGGACTTCTTCACCACTTGGGCGTTCACGCCCGACATGGTATTAGGGGATCTTGCGGCAGACGAATCGGGTGTGTGCTTCCCCCGGGTGTAGTCTATTTCCTTTTTGCGTTGTTTGTTGTTTTCCTTTGGCATGTATAATTTTACTCTTTATTGTTTTCTGCTTGTTCTGCGGCCCTCGGGCTTTTCAAAAAAAAAATTTATGATTTTTGGGGATTTGCAGCAACTTAAACAAATTCAAAATTGAATTAATCCAATTTTTTGAATTTAAAATTTAAATACTACAAATTTTCAATTTTCAATTACTAACATATAAATTTATCCAGCCACACAAATTTTAATTAGTCATGACCATGATGAATCATCCCCACATTAGTGCGTTGAGAGAAAAAGAGAACAATAAAAGAAAACTAGAAAAGCAACTATTGCCTATGGACTCCTTTAGCAAGTGGATATATAGACAATAAAAGAACAAGTTGCGAAATAGTACAACAATACAATTAACTACTACTATTATCCAACCGTGCCCTTCTCAAACTCAGCATCTTCTACTTATCATCATACTATATCTGGAATGCCAAATTTCCAATGAAAACCATGGAAGGTTTATGAACCATAGCGTAGGGGGAGTCTTATTGATATCAAGCATATATATCATTCAGTGTATCAGGAACTAGGAACTCTGCTACTGCAACAAGCCATTGATGATGATCCAAGTGTAGCAGTTTTTTTTTGCTTGACAGTGTAGCAGTTAATATACTACTAGTATATAACTAACTACATGTGTTTATGGAAAGCAATCACGAATGCGTTATGATGGTAACCGCCGCCGTGTTTCCCAAACTTGCCATGCTTTCAAATTTGCCAGGTTTGAACTTCCCGTGGTGGTAACCTCCGTATCCTCCATCGCCTCCATACCCACCGTGGTATAAGTGGTGTGCCCCGTAAACAGCTGCTGCTGCTGCACCTCCTCCTCCCATTACGGCTGCTCCAAATCCAGCGCATGCATAAATAAATAAATAAACGATTGATCAATGAGCTCATAAGATTGGTTTGGGATTTAGGGTTATTTCGAATATATTGGGGAGCCTTAGCACATAATAAAGGAAGTCCCAAAACTAAGGCGTAAAAAATGGCTCTACAATATTGATGGGTGCAAGAAAAAAACATAATTAAGCATTCATATATAGGTAAATAATTGAATTGAACAATATTATGTTAACAAAATTGACATGCCTGAATGAGCAGCCGGACCAGGATAATGGGGTGGATATAGGGCGTGAGGGGGATGAGGGTACCTTGCCCCCCCAGGGTAACCAGCAGCCGGGGGAGGATATGGAACGGGATGAGGAGGATAGCCTTGGGGGTAGCCCTGTGGGGGATATCCTCCTTGACCTTGTGGAGGGTATCCTCCATGACGTCCTCCAGCTTCATACGGTGCAATAATATTGGACTGAAATTCTCTGTCCTCATGAGAATTGTGCTTGTCTTTTCCATGACAATAATTGTGCTTGTCTTTTCCACCACCCATCCTTGGAATCGAACCTACAGTAGTAACTGCGATGAATGAATTAATGGAAACATGTCAGCAAGGCTTTGTTGTTGTTCAAACAACAAGAAGGAAACTCTTGAATGCCTACTTACTCAGTGGCGGATCTAGAAAAAAATTTAAGCGGTGTCACAAAATTAATAATTTAAATATATTAAATATAACAATCAAAACATACCTCTTACAAATACTCTCTACGGTCTTTCATACTTTGAAATCGACTAATAACAGTTTCATTCATAACATTGAGGAGAGTTTCTTTCTCAATAGCACAAATAAGAGAATCGTTGATCAAAAAATCATCACCTATTCGATTCCGCAAATCAGATTTCACAAGCTTTTGGGGACCCTACAAAAATTTAAGCGGGTGCACTAAACTACGCATAAATATTTTTTACCTTACAATATAAATTTAAGCGGTGTCCCGTGCCCCAGTAGGGGAAATGTGCGTCCGCCCCTGTACTTACTTTAACAGAGAGAATCACACAATATATAGACAAGAGCATGAATAAAGACAACATAAAATATCATGGAACAAAAGAATTCAGAACTACAATCACAAAACGCAACAGAAGGCATACATACTACCTGATGGGTGTGAGTTTGAGGCAATGCAGGCAGCACAAGTGTATTTGTAGTAGTAGCATCACAAGCAGAATCATTATTGCTGCACTAATCTTCATCTGGCCAAGCATTCCTTCTACGCGTGCATCTGTCATTTTTATGCCTTTCTTGTGGGAATTGTGGATTCCCTTTCTTAGTGATCAACGCGCTAAAGAAGAATATATCATTTGACGAATATGAGTAAGTGTTTAATATGGCTTCATCCAAAGCTTTTTTTATCTTTTTCTCTTCTACTTTTTCTTGGTAAAGAACTTAAAACTTTTTGGTGAGTTGCATGAGTTCATAATCGAATTGTGTTGTCAATTTACAATGGGTCAAGCTTTAGCCCAATTCAAATTGTTGATAAGTTGTTCGTTTTTTATTAAAAAAAATATAAAAAAAATATAAAAAATATTAAAAAAAAAAATCAAATAAATTGAACAATGGAAATGGGATGGTTCGATTAATTGGAGTTGGAAAACATAGCCCTGTTACGTGTAGAATATTGCAAGCATAAAAAGTTTCATAATATACCTCTTTGTCTAATGATAAAATATAAAGATATATCCTATGGTTGTATATGGTATGGGATTATGGGTACCGATTAAATCTGAAAATGATTTGTAAACCATGCAGATTCCACACAGTTAACACCTAAACAAATCCATAGAGTTCATGTACAGACTAATAAACCAACTGTATATTTAGCTATGGTGAGAAATAGTATAAAATTTGTGATGTTACCAAAAACTCTATTGTATAACTTCCCAATCTCAGCAAAAACTGCCCTCCACCATCCTCCAACATCATTCTTTAGATTTTTATATAACTCCTACCAGCAAACCTCAAGTTTTAAATAAAATTATTAAACTTGATTAATTTCCTTCGATATTATTAGTTAATTCCTTCCCTAACTGGTTATCACTATATTCTATATTCTATGTAACGTAAAAATATTAACTAAATATATTTCTTACTTTAAAGAATATAATATCCATTATTTTTTTTATTATACTTTGAAATAATTATTACTACCTCCATTTTTAATTTATGTGGCTTGGACCCCACCATCCCTTCAGCAACCAAAAAAAACTTATGGGGTAAATGTTAAAAAGGGCCATAACAAGGAGGTTATTCCACTTTTAGGCCATAACAAGTTGGAATTGTAAAAACAGGTCATAACAAACACAGTTTGGCAAAATTTAGGCCATAGGACCTATTTGAAATTAATAAATGACCCAACAATTTTTCCTTCTTTCATTTCAACCCCAAGTAAGTTTGACTTTATTCACTTTAATCCTTTCTCAATATACTTAATTTTTCATTATATAAATGACACCCAACGCGCATGAAAATTGGTATCAGAGCCTAGGTTTTATTGAAGAACATATTAATTATATTATTTATAATATTTTATTTCTTAATGGAGAAGATTTAATTATTTAATGGATTCAATTAATTTGAAACCCACAAGTTATTTCCAAATTTTGGAAATAAAAAATAGAAAATTCCAAAGGAATTTCTTGAACTTGTCCCATGGACAAGATATTATCAAAATCAGTTTCTTTCCTAAAAATGAGAGGAACGGACTGGAAAGAAATTGATCCGGATAGCTCTAAGTTATCAAAAGACTTAAGAGAAATCCAAAAGACGATTCAAGATTTTGGTAACCGGGTATTAATTATACCTGGGAAAATAGATAACTTGAATCAGACAACAGATGAGATCTTGAAAGTATTTCAAGATCTAAAGAAAGAAATTTTGAATCTGAAATTTGACATTTCGGATATCAAGAAAAGGCAGAAGGATATTCCTGGATCTTCCAAGAATAACCAAGCCAATATTAGAGATGCATTCGGACCAGTACAAGCTTTACATCAAAAGGGTAAAGCAACTACGGTTCCAAAGCAGAAATCACAAGAAGAGCTTATGATCGATCTCCTGAAAACAGTCGAATGAGTGTTTCCAGGGCAGATCTATCAGATCTACAAGAATTAGCAGAATCATTTTCCCAACTTGGGATTATGGATCTGGTTAATGTAAAACCCAATGAAGTCCTTCAATTGGGTTATGCGGAAGGATCAGGATCCAACGTAACCCACGATGGACCGCCTGATGTTCCAATGAGAGAAAGTACAGACATCTACATGAACAGGTATCCCGATGTGCATCTCAATGCAAGACGAAACCCAGGACGGAACCCAAGTAGAGCACCAGAATCCACACCGTGGGCCAAGACGATGTTACAACCATTAAATCCATATGGCATAACACTAAACCTCGACGTTATCGACTTCCGAAACATCGAAGACCTGATCGATGAATGGGTAGCTTCAATGAAGATTGCAGCAACCACCCTGGAACTCGATAAAGAAAACTTTGTCAGATTAATAGAGCTGAGTCTCGAAGGATCGGCAAAGCTGGGCTGGAAAAACTCCACGGCTGCTTTAAAGGAGCAAATACTCGAAGGAGAATCCAAAAGCACAATCTGCGAAAGGTTTGGCCTCTCATTCAAAACCCATTTTGTAGGAGATGGTTATTTTGAAGAACAGAGAACAGAAAAAATCAAAGTCTATACCCAAGCACTGTTGGGTATGGAGTTAAGAAGTATTTGTGCAGTAGACGAATATATCTACTGGTTTCGTAAATACTATTTTCGGAGTGAAATGACAGCTGAAGTAGCATGTCCCATGTTCTTTGCAAAGATCTACAGCCCATGGAGAGAAATGTTGATCCAATCGTACACAGTACCCCCTGGTACAGTGGACTCAATAGCTCGAAGAATGTCCTTCTTAAAGGATAAGCTCAGAGAATGGTGTCAACAGGCAGCAGCCCAAAAGAACATCAAGAGACTAAGAGGTAAAATAAAAAGAACTCCTCTTTGCTGTGAAAATAACGATTTTCCAACAATTATAGGAGAATCAGGAGAAAAGAGGAAAAAGAAGAAGAGTCGGGGCTCATACAGTAGGAGTTTCAGAAGACCTCCATTCCGAAGAAGAAGAGCATGGTGGTCCAAGAGCAAGGCTAGATCATACAAAACCGGACAAAGAACGGGAACGACGAAGAGTTCATCCCAAGGTTCAACTAGCTCAGCAGCAAGGAACACGGGGAGAACGACGTCCAAGAGAACATTCAGACGAGCCCATACCCGAGCCAACGAAAGTTTCAAGGACTGCAACTGTTGGAAGTGTGGAGCCAGAGGTCATATCTCACCCGATTGCCCTCAGAATCGTGAGGTACGAATGTACGAAGCCACGGAGGATATTGTGGAAGCAGTATACCATGGAAAGCTGGTACCAGTCTATCAGTTTGAGGACATCCCCTCGGATGAAAGCATCTACGAGGAAGAATTAAGAAGTGACTCGGACTCATATTCAGATGGATCTTCAACCGAGTCTGACTGAAGAAGACAGGATTCAGACCACTGAAAACCTGTCTGGATTCTTTTCAAGGATGACGATCTCGAATCGAACCATGGAAAGAATAATGCGACAAGATTCCAACCTCAGCCCATATGACGGATTCAGAATTGGCGGGATTGGACGAGTTCTTAATCAGATGGGACTCAACCAGAGAAGACATAACATCATCTACAAGGTAAGTGCAGGTGAGTTTGCAATTCCTATGGAACTTACTTGTAATGTTATGGATATGCAATTAATTCCTAAAGAAGAAATTCTTGAGGAATTAAGCAAAATGAAGGAGGAAATCGCCATTACTATGAAATAGATCCACATAGGAGCCATTGAAGTAGTAATTAAGGCAACCTTCAAAGAAGGCATTGATTCTGAATTGCATCTATCAGTCACTGATAGAAGAATCAATAACCTTAGAGATGGTCTTCTTGGAACTATGGTAGGAAATTTATATGCTGGGAAGTTAATGTTTGACATACATCCCAGAATTTCCTATAACTTAGCTGACCAAGATTTTAGTAGAGTTCTAACCCTTCATCGGGATTTTAAAAGAAAAGATCTGATGAAAGAAGGGAACAGGCCATATTCTATAACTTATAGAATCTCTTATGCACTTTCCAATAGTCATCATTCTGACTTATTTCTCAGGAAAGAATATATAGAAATTCCTAGAATTTTCAAGGAATTTGCTAAAGTCGTGACTCCAAATCCTGCCCAGATTCCAAGATTAGGAGGAGTAGACATACAAATAAGAGATCATCCAATTCTAGACAGATCAACGAGTGCTAGAATTGAGTACGCAAGCCGTATGTCTTTTTCGGAAGACAGAATTATGGCATATAAAGGGAAGGAGTTCATCAAAGATCTAACTCCTCAATCCATTGGGGTAGATAATATAAAGATAAAATGCCCTGAAGGATGGAAAGAAATACGAGTAATATTCGACATCACTGAAAAAATTAACCGTTTTCCATGTGATGACTTATACTACTTGCAGCAGCCATCAATTGGAACCTATGAAGGAACAATTGAAATTGCAGGACACGAGATCAGAGTCTTAGGCACCGCCGGAAAAGACAATGGGGTTATGATTTTGGGATTAAGTTTTCTCGAAAATCATAAACCATGGGTAAGAAAGGATAATGGTATAGAATTTAATCTGAAGGGTCACACCATCAGAATTAAATGACAAGTCCATTCTCCATTTATATCTCAGTAGGGATAATATATGAAGAATATAAGTCAGAATATTTCGCAGCTTATATTGATTCAGGATCAGGTATTTGCACGGCGAAACCAGGAGTTTTCCCTAGCGAAGCTATGGAATCATTACCCATTATTGCAGGAAGAGATTTTTCCCAAAAAATCTTAGTACTAAATAAGGGTATTCGACAAGCCAATATCATGATTGGAGGAGCATTTGGTACACCTTGGTATAAGGTAAAAACGCCTCCTATTTACTTTCATGACACAGGAGCGGATATTTTGTTAGGGAACAATTTTATACAATCCTTTACAAAATATGTTCAAGATAACAAAAGAAATTTGTTAATATTTACCACAAGTTGTGGAAATGAGATACAGGTGTTGCGCAGGGAAAATGCATTCAACAGGTTAATGCCTATATTATTTCGCAGCAAACGTGGTAATAATGATGCCAAACTAACCCATCCAAAAATGCAGGATAAAAGAAAGTTTGGTAAGGCTTTGTTGTCTTTTAGACAGCAAGGATTTGATGAAGCTTCTATTGAGGAAATTATAAACCTCAAAGAAGCAATGCAGGAAATGAAGTCATTAAATATAACTTCACTAGACATTGATGGGGAAACTAAATTGTCCCTCGAAAATGTCAAGAGACTTATCCAGAGAAACTTTAACGAGGATCCTCTGGCATGGTGGGATAAAAACAAGATCGAAGCTACTCTACAGGTAAAAGAACAATATAAATATGAGTATGTTCGATACAAACCCATCTTAATGAATATGCAGGATAAGAAAGATATGCAGCAAATTATCAATGAGCATATTGATCTTAAACTCATCGAGCCTGGAGTCTCAGCTTATAGTAGCCCTGGATTCTTGGTAAGAAACCACGTTGAAATAAAGAGAGGTAAACCCAGGTTGGTAATAAACTATCAAGGTATTAACAAAATAATACAGTTTGATGGTTATTACATTCCGAGTAGAGAACACTTAATTGATTGCATCAAAGGTGCTAAAGTGTTTTCTAAATTTGATTGCAAATCTGGTTTCTATCAGATTAAGATGGAGAATGAGTCGAAGAAATTCACAGCATTCTCCACCCCATAAGGGCAATATATTTGGAATGTTATGCCAATGGGGCTTTCTAATGCCCCTCAGATATTCCAAAGAAAGATGGATAATCTATTTAAGGATTATCTAGAGTTTATGTTCGTCTACATAGATGACATTCTGATTGCATCTCGAAATATTAAAGAGCATATTAAACATCTTGAAATATTTTCTGATGCATGTCACATGGAAGGTCTAGTTCTCTCTGAGAAAAAGGCCACTATCGCTGCTAACAAAATTGAATTCTTAGGAGTTCAAATTGATGAAGCATGAATAGAGTTACAGGAACACATTGTGGAGAAAATCCGCAATTTTCCTGATATATTAAAAGACAAGAAACAACTTCAGAGTTTCTTAGGAGTTGTAAATTTTGCGGGTATGTTTATTAAAGACCTTGCAAAATATAGAAAGGATTTTAGACCACTCCTGAAAGAGGCTGAAAGCTCTAGATGGAAATGGGAAGAAATCCATACCAAGAGAATTCGTGAACTAAAGCAAGTCTGCAATAGCTTGCCAAAACTCGCGATACCTCAGGATGAGGATGAGCTGGTAGTCTACACAGACGCCAATGATTTTCGATGGGCTGGAGTGCTCATGAGAAAAACAACTACGGGTCAAGAACCTTGTAGATACACAGGAGGGTTGTTCACTGAACAACAAGCCAAACTTTGGCATATTAACGAAAAGGAATTCTTTGCAGTATGGAAAACATTTAAAAAATGGCCTTTATTCTTACTTGCAAAGAAATTTGTATTAAAAGTTGATAATACTAATGTTAGGGCTTTTTTAAAAAATAAACTTGAATCAAAAATTGAAAAAGCTCGTATTATCAGATGGCAAGCTGAATGTCAATATTATACTTATGATATTGATGTTATAAAATCGCATGAAAATGTTCTTGCAGATTTCCTAACGAGAGATGGAAGCATTTGAAGCTGATTCCATCATTACGAGATTCAGGCACCTCAGAGAAAACCTAGAGGAGCTATCGAAGCATTTTGGACAGCTCGAGATCAATGCACGAGCAGCTGGCCAAATACAACAGAGCGATGTGGACATGGTCCGCAACAATATACGAACCTCCCATATAGCAATGACAGCACTATGGGAAACAGTATTAGAGCCAATCAGGAAAGCGTCAGCTTCCCTGGTAAACAAAGAGAAATGTGCCCAAAAAGCTAAAGTGGTCACATACGAAGAAGCAGATTCAAGCACTGCTTCAAAGGAACCATTGTCGGATACCGACAAAAATGTTGAGCAAGAGGAAAGTCACATTTCCGAAAGCTCAAGTCAACCCACTGCCTCTGGGGTGAAAGAGGAAGAAATTAACCTTAGGCCAATGACAGGCACCTCTAAGGTTAATTCAGACGAGAATGTCCTATCTACTGCCTGGCTGGACTACCAAGGAAAATGGGAACAACTGGTTTCTAAAAAAGGAATTAACCCTAGCAAAACAGTAATCGAGACATCCGGGAGATACAACAGGGTATGGATGCTCGAAGGATCGAAACCAGAAGAGGTTCGAAAGTGGTATGTTTGGAGCATTAGCATATGTTCATACTACATCACCAGGGTTTCCGAAAATCGAAAAACTTCCGGGATGGATAAGTAGTGCGGTGCACGAATCAATGCAGAACAACCCGCACCTGCAAAGAGGAGATATTCTGGAGCTTAAGTTCATTTCAGCGGCACCAGAAATAGTCGGAAAAGGTTCTTATCCGGTCTTTCAATTTATTAAATTACAGAGACCTGATATGATTGCCTTCAACAGAGTTAAGTCTATGGATGAGAAGGCACCATTGGTATCTTCAATCAGCGAAGATGAAATCTCCACCCGACGAGCATGGGGATTCTGGGTCTGTCTCACCGAGATGGAAAAGGTTAAATATCCGTTTAAAATATTCTCAAACAATTTAAATGGATCGTTCCTGGTTAATTCTTTAACAGGGAAAAGCACAGAGTTTGCGGAAACCTCATTCGAAAAGAAGAGGTTACTCATCTGGGAAAACAAGTTGCCAGCAACCGAGTCTACCAGAAAAAAGGCATGCAACATGATGCATGTTGGCCAATGGGATAACCACATATGCCCATATTGTGCAGAACAGGAGAAACCCCTATTCGGTACAAAGATCCGGGTAACCCAGAAAAAATCCGGACCCGAACAGGACAAAGGGAAGAAACGTCCAAAAAACTTTCACAAGCCAAAGTAAGATTAGCTGGATGTAAAAGAAAGAGAGGTGTCGGCAACACTCATAATTAAAAGCCGACAAAGAAGGGCAGAGTAGATGGCAGAAAGTGGCCGACAAGAGAAGGTGGAAAGTTGACAAAAGCCACCTAACGCAATAATTCAAAAAAGGACAATAATGTAGCCGGTGGAAATTAAGGCCAAGTGACGAACGCAGTGACGTCACAAGGATTTAGAGGAAGATTGGAATCCGGGGCTGAAGTCCGCGGGCGCCTATAAATAAAGGAGTTTGAAGCAGATGGAAAGCATCGAAAATCCTCCCAACTCTTCAAAATATTTGTAATATTTCTCTTTCTGCATATTTCCTTTCGAGTCTGTAAAAGTATGGGGTATTCCCCCAAGAGTTTTGTGTCCTCCATGAGGAACTAAGTGTCTGTCTTCTCCGTTAGGGGAAATTATGTTTGAATAATATCTTTAATATTTCTTCAGTAAAATCCAGGCTTCCAAATATCCCAAAAATCTCGATAATATAGTTAAAGTCCTTTATTCACATCTTGATACGTCCTAAGGTAGGAAACGAAATAGGACTGTGCTGTTTGTTGCTGAAGGAGCCAAGAATCGGTGAACCATCGGCCGTGGTTGCGTGGTTGGAGGAAGTCCGTAAAATTCCAGAGCTTAGGAAACCCGGCAACAAGGCGGTCAAAGCCAAGGTATGAAATTTAGTGCTTAATTTAATTATCGGAAGCATGATGGGCTTTAATTGGACTATATTTGATGAAAAATATAAGATAGGGGTCAAAGTGTAATAGGGTAAAAGTTGAAGTCAACTGATGGGGTCAAAAGTATAATTAAGCAAAAGTTGTTAGGGTCAAGTATAATTTTAAAAGGTCTTGATGGCCTAAAATTGAACTAAAGTGGTTTGTTATGGCCTAAAATTCATAATCCAAGTTGTCATGGCCTAAAACCTGAAAGGCTTCCTTGTGATGGCCTATTTTGATAATTACCTCAAAACTTATTGCCGCCAAATCCACTCAGATGGAGAAATTGCTTGTATGTGCAGATATATGGGATGGGTAATTTATGTGATGGGTTGTGGATGTGTAATGGGAACTAGAGTATAGATAACAACGGCAAACATCACAATAAGTTGTAGTTCCCTTTTATTTTTGTGTCTTGACAATGCGGTATTTGTTGCCTCCCCTATCCAGATCTTCTTTATTTTGATTGTACGGTGTAACTAGATTTTTAAATAGGGTGCGTGACGATACCATCATAGGGAGTTAATGAGTTAAGTGCAATTAAAATTGTAAATAATAATAATTGCATAAACAAGGGGATAGATGACAAATCATTCAAAAATCAAAATATACGATCAAACATTTATATATGTTAGGGGTTGGGGACTTACTCTAGTGGTCAAATCTCCCATCTCCCAATCATAGGTTGGGGGTTCGATCCCCACTCGGCCCGCTATCCCTCCCCTTTATCCCCCTTTGTAATTTATGTGGTTTGGGCTCTCACACACATTTGACGACACATGTGTGTCACATTTACCAAAAAACATTTATATATGTTATGGTAACTGCGGGCATCACATATATCCACCCAGACATCACTAAAACCTACTCATACATCACAATAAGTAATAATTCTCTTTTTCGTTTTGTCTTGATAATAAGATATTCGATTCCAGATCTTCTTTATTTTCGTCGTAGAATGTAACTAGAATTTTTTTTACAGGGTGCTCGTGATGATGCAATCATTGCAAGTTAACCCTATATATATATATATACTGTAAACACGTAAATTTTACTCGCCAACAAAAATGCGACATGTGTTTTTTGAATATTAAAATTAAAATTTAATTATTTTTTAGCATTTTAAATAAATTAAATGCTTAAAGTAATTATTAATATTTATCGGACTAGTTGAATCGATCAAGTCGAATGGATTTATATTGGGTGACAAGTCCAAATGAAAGACTCACATACAATGACCCAATGGACACTTGAAACGAGCCCAAACCATGAAGATCGGCCCATGTGAATAAGCCCAGATAAAAAGCCCCCGTACTTAGATCGGCCCATGTGAGTAAGCTTAGATGAAAGGCCCATGTTATTGGATCGGCCCACAATTCCTATGTTTTCCTTTATAAATAGAGGCATTCTCTTCACAAATGAGGGGAGACTCGACATTCTCAAAACTCACACACTTGAGATCCCACAGCAACAAAATGCTGCAGAAATCCCAATGAGCCATAGAGGAAATATCAAATACACTTCCAAGTATTCAAGTTGGAGGAATCAAAGGAGTTCTAGAAGTCGAACCACATATCATTTGATATTCTTAAATTTCTTATATTCTTGTAAATTGTAGACACTTTGATTGTGAATTAATAAAATTATTTGCAGTTTCTGTCTACACATTTTTTGCACTTACATTTACAATAATAATTTAATCTCTAAATAATACTTCCTCCGTTCTCACATACTTATTACAAACCAACTTTTCACGCAGTCCAATGCACATTTTAATCTATTAATAACTCAAGTATGGTACAAGTAAAAATTCTAGAAGTTCGATATTTAAAAACTACACGACGAGACGAATCTAACAAAATCTCACTTGACTATATTTTAACTTGTATAACTATGATAAAACTTTATGTAAAAGTCTGTGTGTGAACAGTAACTTTTTTTCAAATGTAAAAAACAAATGAGAACGGAGGAAATAATAATTGCGTACACAAAATAATGGGATAGATAATAAATTTTCCAAAAATTAAAAGATATATGATCAAACAAATATATATGTAGTCATGATTCTAATTGTGTCATTCGTTAAATAATGGATTAACGGCAAAAAAAAAGTGAGTTAAGGGTCTATCGCCCAAACATCACGTGATCAATCATACACATCACACACCATAATCCATCATACAAATACTCCCTCCCAACATCAGAGAATATGCTGCCGTCTGCATGATATCTACTCCCTAAACAAATAACCCTACAGTTTAATTAGCATCATGACAGGACTTTAAGGTATTTATGTTGAAGGGAAAGACAAAAACCCAAACCAACAGGGCAATCACACAAGCTATGGAGGATATATCATATATGCATTTTTTTTTTTTTTTTGCCTTGGTTAGGCTTGCAAGTTTAAGTACAATTTCAGGTCCTAAATTTATTAAAGGCATCTAATTTTTGGTGATCTTCCACGAAGCAGTGTTTGATTTTGCATCCTTTCAGAAATCAGAAGTCATCAATTAGAACGTTTTATTAAGATGGTGACAAGTGGATGCACCAACAGGTATGAGGTAACAACCAACTCCTCAGAATTCACCTGTTTACTTAAACAAGTCCGACCAGGCATGGTGTTGAAGGCCGCGCAGTTACGGGGCCAAACGCGCTGTGCGGTAGGCCATCTTTTGCTACTTATTGCTTGTAATTTGCGCTATGTACTTTACTTTCAGCAAGTACCCTTATATTTCCTATATAATGTAGGTTGGACGGTCCCAGGGACCGTTTAGTGTGGATGTACAGTTTCCTAGTATCTACTCATGTAACTTTGGAATTTTTCTCCAGACATATTATAGGGGAGTAGTGGTATTCGATAGTCAGTGGACATCATCATCGTGTACTCAGCGTAGGCTCCCTCATCCCGGTTAGCTTGTTATTGTGTAATCAAATATCAACGATTAATACAATGACGTTTTTACTACGCATGTTGCCTTTCATTATTTCCTTCGGAATGTGTCGGTGTGCTTGTGTGTGCTAGTCTTCGGTGGGCTCTCTAAAGCCTTCTGTGGAAGGGGAGTGCGACGTCCCATCCGGAACTAGCTCGTGATTCGTGAGGTGGTTGTTGGTTTCGAGGAAACGACTGGACAATTGGCATCGTTGACAGAACGGGTTGGTGCGCCCTGTGACAGTTGGTATCAGAGCCTCGTTGCAGATCGGAAAATTGAAATGGCTACCGAGGAAGCATCGGTTCATGGGGGGCAAGAGGGTAATGAGGATACCCCAGCGATGCGAGCCCCTGCGGCGTCACAAAAGAAGGGCACCAAAGCTCGGTGCGATGACTTGGAGGCTGAGACCTCCCGATTGGGTTACGTGGTGTCCATTTTAGAAGAAAAAGTGGAGATACTGGAAGTTGAGAATCAGGAACTGAAATGCCTGTGTCGCGAGTTAATGGACCGGGCCGCTCCCGGAGCAGGATTGGAAGACCTAGTGAGGTGGAAAGAGGAGGCGAGCCTCCAAATTGGGTTGCTACAGAAGGCATTGATGGGGGTGACGGCACAAGCGACTGATGCCGGCCCAAGAATCCGAATACCCGAACCAGAGCCCTACGGGGGCGCGCGTGATGCGAAACAAGTAGACAATTTCTTGTTTGATATGGAGCAGTTCCTCGATAATTCGAAGATTGAGGACGACGCCCGGAGAATCTCTACGACGACCATGTACTTGACCGGTGATGCCAAGCTTTGGTGGCGAACGATATATATATTGAGATTTAAGCGGGTCGCCTCAGGATGGATACATGGGCACAACTTCGGGATGTTATCCGAGAGCAATTCTTCCCGGAGAATGTCGAATATAATGCACAGAGAGCCTTGAGAGATCTGAGGCAGACAGGCAGTATTCGGGACTACGTGAAAGCCTTCTCGGCATTGATGCTAGACATAAGGGACATGTCCGAGAAGGACAAGCTCTTCACCTTCGTGGAAGGGCTTAAGCCATACGCCAGAGCTGAGGTACAGAGGCAGAGGCCAACTGAGTTGTGCTCAGCCATTTGCGCCGCAGAGCGCATCATCGATTATCAGGATGACCGGAGAGACCGCCCGACGCAGGGAAACCCACCCGCACAGAAATGGAACAATCAAAGATCCCAGAAACAACCACCCACTCGGGATCGAACGGATCGTCAGTCCTCGAACTCGAATCGGAGTGATGGGATTGGAGGAGTCGGAACACAGGCGGGAAAGTTTCCAGTAGTGTTCGGTGTTTTTTGTGTGATGGGTCACATGTTGTTCGTGATTGCCCAAGGCGTCAGGTGGTGAATGCGATCGTCGAAGCCGAGAGGTCGACACTCGCTAAGGATAAGGAAGTCGCACAGTCGACAAAGGACGATAGTTCCTCCTCATCTGAAGAGGAGAATTTGGGAGCCATCTTTCAGCGGTGTGCGGCATTAACTGACCGAAAGGGGGCGAAATCAAAGAAAATGGCAGGCAAACAACCTTCGGCCAAAGCGACTAGGAAAGGCCTAATGTATGCCGATGTGCGTCTGAATGGGAAGCCTATCCGGACAATGATTGACTAGGGGGCAACTCATAACTACTTGTCCAAGGCAGAAGTAGAGCGGTTGGGGCTTCGGATCGAAGAAGGAAAAGGTCGTGTTAAAGCATTTAATTCGGCGGCGCAAAAGATTGCCGGCGTGGTGAAGGATGTGTTCCTGAAAGTGGCCAAATTCGAGGGAAAAATCGACCTATCGGTGATTGACATGGATGATTTCCCCCTTATCATGGGTCTGGAGTTTCTGCGAAAGAATTATGGTGCAGTGCTTCCCCATGCAGATTGCGTGATCCTAATGGGGGACAAACCTTGCGTGATCCCAACGATATCGAGTGAAATTGGGGGTCGGAATCTGTCGGCAATACAATTCAATAAGGGGTGCAAACGCAACGAACCGTCATTCTTATGCGCCCTTCGATTTGATGAGCTCGAGCAGTCTGGACCTATTCCGGCAGTGGTAAAGAAGCTCCTCTTGGAATTCGAGGACGTTATGCCTGATCAGTTGCCACGCAAGTTGCCACCCCGACGAGAAGTTGACCATGAGATTGAGTTACTGCCTGGCTCAAAACCACCGGCGAAGGCTCCATATCGAATGAGCCAACCGGAGTTAGCAGAGTTAAGAACGCAACTGAAGGATATGCTCGATAGTGGGATCATTCGTCCGGCGAAGTCTCCTTTCGGGGCGCCTGTCCTGTTTCAAAAGAAGTCAGACGGATCGATGCGGATGTGTTGTGACTACCGGGCATTGAACAAGATCACTGTTAAAAATAAATATCCGATCCCGTGGGTGGCTGATTGTTTCGACCGATTGAGCCGGGCCAAGTACTTCTCTAAGATTGACTTGCGCTCTGGATATTGGCAGGTCAGGATTAGATAAGGAGATGAATCCAAGACGACGGTGGTCACAAGGTACGGGGCGTATGATTTCCTAGTCATGCCCTTTGGCTTGACGAATGCCCCCGCTACCTTCTGTACCTTGATGAACCAGGTATTGCAGGATTTCCTGGATGAGTTCGTGGTTGTATACTTGGATGATATCGTGGTGTATAGCGAGTCACTGAACGAACACCTGGAGCATCTAAGAAGGGTGTTGACTCGACTACGGGAGCACGAGCTGTACGCCAAGGCCTCTAAGTGTTCGTTCGCTCAGGGGACTATTAGCTTCTTGGGTCACATTATCGAACATGGCAAAATTCGAATGGATCCAAAGAAGGTGAAGGCGATCGAGGAGTGGCAACCGCCGAAGAATGTCCACGAGATACGGTCATTCTTGGGGCTTGCCAATTACTATCGGAAGTTTGTGAAGGGGTATTCCGCGATTGCGAAGCCCTTAACCGATCTCACAAAGAAATCGCAGAAATGGGAATGGGCACCAAGGTGCCAAGAGGCGTTTGAAGAGCTGAAGAGGGCCATGTCTACCGCCCCAGTGTTGGCACTAGCAGATATGTCAAGGCCATTTGAAGTTGATACCGATGCTTCAGATTATGCAATCGGTGGGGTCCTTCTATAGGACGGGCATCCGGTCGCATATAAAAGCCGAAAGTTAAAGGAGGCGGAGAAACGCTATGCAGCCCACGAAAAAGAGCTCTTAGCAGTTGTGCACTGTTTGAGACTATGGAGGCACTACCTCTTGGGGGCTCCATTCCACGTCAAGACTGATAATAGGGCAGTGAGCCATTTCTTGACCCAGAAGAAGTTGACGGGCCGACAGGCCAGATGGCAGGAACTACTAGCAGAATTCCATCTGGAGCTAGAGTTCCGGGCAGGTTCCAGCAACCATGTGGTGGATGCCCTTAGCAGAAAAAGCGAAGAAGTCGAGGTGGTGGCTTCCCTTTCATCGAGCAGGGTGAGTACTGATATAAAGGAAAAGATTCGGGGATTCCTACCCCAGGACCCGGTGGCACACCAACTGATGGATCTAGCTGAACAAGGGAGAACAAGGCGGTTCTGGGTGCAGGATGGGATGTTGTGGACTAAGGGAAGGCGTGCATACGTACCCAAGGGTGGAGATCTCCGTAAATTGTTGATTGCAGAATGTCATGATACGTTGTGGGCTGGACATCCTGGAGGGAAGAGAACGTTGGCCCTGGTATAACGTGCATATTATTGGCCTCATATGGCGACAGATGTCGAAGCCTATGTTCATTCTTGCCTTATATGCCAGCAGGACAAGGCCGACCATCTAAAGAAGAAAAGGCTCCTGCAACCACTAATCATCCCAACGAGACCGTGGGAGAGTGTCTCGATGGACTACATTTCTGGGCTTCCAAAAGTAGGAGATTTGGGTAGCATCATCGTGATCGTGGATCGGTTCTCAAAATATGCGACCTTCATTCCGGCCCCGAAATGTGTTACGGCGGAAGGAACGACACGCCTATTCTTTTCACATGTTGTGAAGTACTGGGGTCTACCCAAAGATATCGTGAGTGACCGGGATGCTCAGTTCACGAGTCTTTTCTGGACTGAATTGTTTAAACTCATGGGATCCTCGTTAAGCATGAGTTCAAGTTACCACCCTCAGTCCGATGGACAGACAGAGCGCTTCAATGCTATGCTGGAAGAGTATTTGCGACATTTTGTGAGCGAAAATCAGAAGAATTGGGCAAAGTTGTTGGATGCTGCTCAATTGTGTTTCAACTCGCAAAGGAGCTCGGCTACGCATCGAAGTGCCTTCGAGATTGTCACGGGGCAGCAACCGCTTCTCCCGCATACTATTGATTCGGCTCCTAGTGGGAATATTACCCCGGCAAAGCGGTTCTCGTTGGAGTGGTCCCAGAATATAGACATTGCTCGTGGATATCTTGAAAAGGCACAGAAAAGAATGAAGAAACAGGCGGATCAGAATCGGCGATTTGTGGAATTCCAGGAAGGGGACTTAGTGATGGTGAAAGTCCCCGACCCCACTTTGACAAAATGTGTGCGTGGATGTGACCCTCGATTCTTGCCAAAATATGTTGGCCCTGCAAGATAAGAAAGAGGGTGGGAATGGTGGCGTACAAGCTGGAGTTACCATCATGGTGGAAGCAACATAATGTGTTCCACGTGAGTTGCCTGAAACCTTATCAGGGAACAGAGGAGGATGTGAGACGCTGCCGTTCTCAGCGTCCAGATGTGACCTTTGGGAAAATGAAGGCTAAAGTACTCGAAGCTATCATTGATCATCGCGTGGCTCCAACAAAGAAACGGCAGATTATGGAGTACTTGGTCAAATGGGAAGGGTGTACCGAAGAAGACAACACTTTGGAGCGCGCCAAGGAGAACTTGAAGGCCCTCATTGCTGAATACTGGGCATCCCGGGGCGCCGGGGTCGTCACTAATTCAGGTGGGGGAGAATGTTGAAGGTCGCGCAGTTGCGGGGCCAAATGCGCTGTGCGGTAGGCCATCTTTTGCTACTTATTGCTTGTATTTTGCGCTATGTACTTTACTTTCAGCAAGTACCCTTATATTTCCTATGTAATGTAGGTTGGACGGTCCCAGGGACCGTTTAGTGTGGATGTACAGTTTCCTAGTATCTACTCATGTAACTTTGGAATTTTTCTCCAGACCTATTATAGGGGAGTAGTGGTATTCGATAGTCAGTGGACATCATCATCGTGTACTCAGCGTAGGCTCCCTCATCCCGGTTGGCTTGTTATTGTGTAATCAAATATCAATGATTAATACAATGACATTTTTACTAGGCATGTTGCCTTTCGTTATTTCCTTCGGAATGTGTCGGTGTGCTTGTGTGTGCTAGTCTTCGGTGGGCCCTCTAAAGCCTTCTGTGGAAGGGGAGTGCGACGTCCCATCCGGAACTAGCTCGTGATTCGTGAGGTGGTTGTTGGTTTCGGGGAAACGACCGGACAATTGGCATCGTTGACAGAACGGGTTGGTGCGCCCCGTGACACATGGTAAGAACATTTCTTGTCTTGTGTAATTCTGCCATTCCAGTCTAATTTCTGATTTCTGAATGAAGTCGGACCAGGGTAAAAACCAAAGAGCACAACAAAATAATGCATCCATATTCGAATTGAACAGAAGGGGGGAAAACATGGAGCAAAATGTTATCAACAACATCGAATCAACATCCTACTTGGGTTGGATTTGTCAGAATTGGAAATCAAATTTTAAACATCAACATTCCCAGGATTGCTAACACAAAGACCACCAACAAACTTGGATGCATCACTGTTTCAGAGTTAAGTGGGGTTCCTTCACAGTATCAAGCAGTAATTACCACAAGTTGAGACAGTGGCTCAGTTAGACTTCAGGAAATGGGGAGAAAGCAGCTTTGCAACCTCCAGAAATCCCACTCTATCCTTATTGAACAGTTTCTTGAGCTTGGCATCGCATAAGATCTCCCGCTTATCAGATGGGTTCTGCAAAAAAGCATCCAGATACCGATATCATTTCATTAAGTAAACAAATGAAGCTTTGTGATATGCTTGTATGTAATGCATGCAGACCACAAGGGCTGAAATTTGGGTTTGGCTATCAACGAGCAAAAACAAGTCAGTCAACACCGCAAACCAAGCAAGTTGCATAAACACAATGTTTTTTGCTCGTATATAGCACAAAATATTTGACCCATTCATAAGAAATTCAAAAACCAATAGCACAATTGGCACAAACAATCATCTTTAAAACAAGAGGTCACCTCTGCACAAAATATACTGAATGTCAGACATAGAGCAGCAACACTCAAGGAAAACTTCATTCTATCTGCATTGATCATAGATTTCTTGAGGCTTAGATTAAAACAAGTTCAAAACAAGCCCAACTTCAACAATAAAGTTTCATGACAACCTCCTCCACCCACAAAACATTTTTGGACTGTCCGATACACTTCATGACAACCTCAACAAATGGAATCAAATATTTTTTTCACTTCAACCCACAAAACATTCGACTATCCTCCAAATGGAATCAATTATTTTTTCACCTTAAAGGAAAAGTTCATTCCATCTGCATTGGACTGTCCACCCACAAAACATTTCGTGACAACCTCCACTCACAAATGGAATCAAACATTTTTTCACTTCAACAAGCACACACAACTGCATACGTCCACAGAATCCCACACCACAGAGAAATACTCATGCCACCAAACACACATCCACCAATCTCCATTTATAGACTTTGTTTTTCCTTTCACACAGTTTCATTTATCTTTCACCACACAAACTGCACGTTGCCAGAAAAGTGAAGACCAAATAAACCAACACAATCCAAATAAGATTCTAGACCAAAAGTTCGGTTCCGGAAAAGGAAACCCTAACAACACCTTCAAGCACACAAGCTTCCAACTGGCTACTTCCCTTCGCGAATCGGTACCAAGAAAACGAGGGGAAAATTTTGCAAAAATCAAAGAATTCTTCCAACAGTACCTGCAGATTATGAAGCTTGATATACTCCCAAATTTTCTTAGAAGCTTGAGCACGAGAAATTTGTTCGGCACCAACTACGCTCTGCAGAGTCAACGACACGGGAATCTCCTTCGTTATCCCAGAGTTCGTAACCTTCCTTTTCTTTGGCGCACTTTTCTTCGCAGCAGCGGCTCCGGCGGCTTTCTTGCCGGCAGAGGCAGAAACTTCGGGCTTGGAAAGGGTCGCACCCGCCCTAGCTGCGGCAAATAGGGCCCTGGAGCCACGGAGCAGACCGGAAGCAGCAGACATTAAGCTGAAATTGACGGCGGCGGCGAAACTGAGACTGTGAGACGGCGGCCAGAATCGAGGAGACAGTGAAGGTATCAGTGAGTACTGGAAAACCCTGTTCTCCGATTTTGGTTTTATTAATATTAAAAATACTAATAATTGCATTTATTATTAGTATTTATTTTTAAAAAAATGACGCTTCATTCGTGAAAGGAATGGCAAGAGTCCACAAATCTTGGGCTTATGACCAATAATAAAAATATTGGGCTGAAAAATATAGGCCCAAATAAGCCCATATTGATTTACAGAGGTACTTGCTGTATGTCTCTCATCCTCAAGTCTTGGTGGGAATGTCAGTGCTCTTATCCATTCAATTATCCTTTCTGCCAATTCCATCCCTGTCTTGGTATCTTGCCGCCTGCAGGAGCTTCTCCAGCTTCTTGATATTTGTTTTCTTGCAACCAGTTTTGCTCCATTGATTTTCGTAGCGAAAATGTGGGCGAGAGTTAGTAGGAGTAGATAAGGATTTGAATTGGTAGAATGCGTGGGAAGTTAATAGCGTTATTGTGTGTATAGAAGGATGACGTGCCTGTTGCCACAGTTCAGATGTTCGCCAGATGCTTTTGCGGTTAAATTCAGGTGGCAGAGCCATTCTTCAGTTTATTCTTGTAAGTTAATTTATTCACTGCGTATTTGCCTGTGAATTTATGCGTTACTTTCGCTATTTATCTTGATTTGTAGTTGGAACTTGAACTAATAGATGCAGAATGTATAGTATTGCACTATGGCGCAACTTGTAGCTTCTTAAGTTGCAGAAGACGAATCTGAATTTGTTTGGTTTTCTTGCTCCTTTAGCTGGATAGTGTCTGTCTCTTGGCTTCCTATGCTAGGAATTTTTCGTCTGTTTAAACCATCTGGTAATGTATGTGCCCCCGAGGTTATGTTGGACACTAATCACCTATTTGATAAACAACTTATCATTTAATCTTAATGAATTAAGTAATTATTCATTATGCATGATATAAAATGACTTGATTGAGTGGTCTAATACTAGGTGCAAATGAAGTATAGAATTCATTGATTTGATTTTCACATACATTGGAAGTTTCGTAAATCATTCATGGAAGTTACTCAAATCATTCAGGCTCAATCAGTTTTATCAGTTAGACACGAAGACTTTTTGTTTGAATATTCCATTGATCTGCATCCAGTACAAGAATGCAGGAACTTGTGATTTGGCCAGATGTTCGTTTATATAGGAACATTGGTAGACCTAGAGATTCTAGAACTCTGGACTCATTTTTTGATGTACAAAATGCAGCAAAAATTAGAGAAGCTACTGATTTCCAGACACAATGTATCTTGTCAACATCATCTGCAACACTGACAGTACCTAAACTAGTGGAGTTTGAGAAGCTACATTCATCATTGGAAAAGATTCCTAATTCAATTCCTGCTGATAGATCATGGATAACATCAACATCAACAGCTAAAACTGCAGTACTTGATTTGGAGAAACTTGCATCTTTAGATACTCATCCAATTCCTTCTGCTGCAAACAAACCGTGGCCATATGTTGGTGCAGGTGACTCCCCTCCTGAGGTAAGTGTCAAATTTTAAATGAGATTAAAGTTACAGTCTATGTTTAACTATATCTGAACTCTATAATCCCTAGCTTCGATTTGTTTCCAGTTAAAGCTTGGAGCAAATTCAGAAAGGGAAATGCTTCTTACTCATGAAGAGGCTGTCATTCGTGCTGCTGCATCTGAACTGCGTGCTCTGGCCAAGGCAGCAGTCGAGGCCGCGAAAGATGCATCCATGATGGTCAACCCTCATAAATGCAATAAGTCTGACAGCACTACTGTAGTGAGCTTACCTGAATTGGAAAATTCAAAAATTGAGAAAAATCAGCTTGCTGATCTTGCACAGAGAGTTGTCAATGATTCTAAACTTGCTGAAGATGGTTTTGGCAAAAACTATACCTATTCTTTCCCAGCTGTAGAATCTAATGATGGGGAGCCTAGTGCTGAGGAACTTGAATATCTTGAGACACTGCTCGCCAAGAGTACAACTGTTAGATCAACACGTCAAACAGAGAGAAAAGCCAGAAGAACGAGAGCTGCAGAAAAGGCAGCATCCAACACTGTTTCTGTAAGATCAAGCCCTTCAACCCGAAAAAAGCAATCTGCTATAAAGGATGTAGATTATTCTGACCCATTGCGTTACTTCAGAGGGACCACTAGTACATCCAAGCTACTCACTTTCTCAGAAGAACAGTTGTTGTCACAAGGGATTCAGGTAACTCCCAGGGAATTATGCTGCATAGATTTCTTTTATCCTTTGATTCCCTTCCTTCATTATAGACATTTTATTTGCGTATCTTAAATTGGACTGTTTTATACTTCCTCCGTCTCACTATTTTTGTTACGGATCCACCCGCACTTATGCCGATATACATTTTTAACGGTTAATAACTTAAATTGTGTACAACGAAAAGTTATAAAAAATTAATTGTCTAAAACTACAAGATTAAACGAATCTAATAAGATCTCACTTGACTATATTTTTTTTTACATAACTATGATAAAAATTCGAATCAAAGTTAAACAGTAAATAGTGTCAAAAAAACCATCCGTAACAAAAATACCGAGACGGAGGTAGTAATATGCACAAAAAGTTTAAAAGCTTCACACGTGTAGCTTTGCTTTAGTTATTCGAAATGTAGCATTTAATTTCATGGTATTCATGTTCATCCGTTGCTGTCTTCGTTCAGCCGTGGATTGTTGGGTCTTTTATGATATGTTTCTAAGTGCCTGTCTTGCAAGTCTGGCATGTGATATCTTCTTTAAAGCAAATGTTGGAGTGATTCATTGCTCCAGAATTATCCATATGTGTTATTCCAGAACCACTCTTGTTCAATATGTTATATCTTTGGTGGAGTTATTATATTTCTTTCACCTTCATGGAGGAATATTTTCACATCCATGACATTTGAACGTTAGCTGTTCACGCTTCACTAGTCTACCTGCCTTCAGTTGGTTTATGTCTTTGTTTTTTCCTTGTTTGTTATCCATGGTGTATATAGGCTCTGCTGAAGCTTGAAAGACTTCGTGACGAGCTCACGCATCGTTGTGGAAGTCCACCCACTTTTTCTCAGTGGGCGGCAGCCGCAGGCATTGACCAGAGAACTTTGAGGAAGCAAATAAATCATGGTGCCCGTTGCAAAGATAAAATGATCATGAGCAATATACGTCTTGTTATTTCCATTGCCAAAAATTACCAGAGTGCTGGGTTGAACCTCCAAGATTTGGTTCAGGTATCCAATATGTTGATCTTAAATTTATTTATGTGCAATAGAATTAGAAACCATAAAACTGTTTATGACCCGTTGCTCACATCTCTTGCCTTACGTCCCCAGGAAGGATGTCGAGGCCTTGTTAGAGGTGCAGAGAAATTCGATGCGTCAAAAGGCTTCAAATTCTCCACCTATGCCCACTGGTGGATAAAACAAGCAGTACGGAGATCCCTTTCTGACCAGTCGCGAACAATCAGATTACCTGTGAGAATACAGTTACAACTTTTTTGGACTCCCGCTGTTAGGCTGTTGAATGAACTGAACTCAATTTGATGCTTTGTTTTGCTTTGTATCAACAGTTTCACATGGTTGATGCAACATATAGAGTGAAGGAAGCAAGAAAGCAATTGTACACTGAAAATGGTAGACAACCCGACGACAATGAAATAGCCAAAGCAACAGGCCTGTCAATGAAACGCCTCTCTGCAGTCATGCTGACCCCCAAAGCTCCACGATCCCTTGACCAAAAAGTCGGGCTTAACATGGACCTCAAACCATCGGTACGCTTCACAATCAGTCACTTCTCTTGCTATCCCAACACCTTGCTTCCTCATTCATTGTTCTTTTCAACTTTTTCTTTATATTTTCATTTTTCCTGTCTCCAGGAAGTGATTGCAGATCCGGAAGCAGAAACAACAGAAGAAACACTCATAAAACAATTCATGAAACAGGACTTGGCAAAGGTCCTCGACACTCTGAGCCCACGAGAGAAGCAAGTGGTGAGATGCAGATTCGGCATGGAGGATGGGAGGATGATGACACTACAAGAAATCGGGGAAATGATGGGAGTGAGCAGGGAAAGAATCAGACAGATAGAATCTTCAGCATTCCGGAAGCTTAAGAACAAGAAGAGAACAAAGCTGTTGCAACAGTACATAACACCTTAACCAGTCCCGAGTCTCCAGTCTCGATCATCATGGTTGTCTGGTTGGCGGTTGCTGTTTAATGTTTACAACATATTGACAGGGCTTTTCCGCTATAATAACCCCTGTCCGTCTCGACGTGCTGCCTTCTTTTCCCTGCAGTCACCACACCACACGCGCATGTATTAATATTATCTTGTTGAGTTATATACCCTTCCAGACTTAATTTCTGTTAATAGCATAAATCACATTTTTATGTATTACAGACATACTATGTAGTTAATGTTCGTTGTTAATAGGAAAATTGTTTCTACTCTGACTCTTCTACATATACATTTCGCCTTTCGTCTGGTCAGGTTTCATGCACTACTTTCTTCGTTTGAGTAATGATGAATAATCAATCATGATTCAGAACTATCGTGTCCTAATGTTATGGCTACAAAAATGTGTACAAAAAGACTAATAGCTAGTCGCCTAGTCCAAAGGATATATTTATTTATTTATCTTTCGGGTGAAAAGGAGAGCCGGAGCCGTTTGCCGTTTGTTTTATGGTATTTATTTATTTATAACAATAAATAAGTGGGTTTGTACTCCAAAAAAGAAAATAATAATAATAATAATAATCTATATATATATATATATATTAAAGCATTAGTGAACAACCAATCCTAAATTTAATGTGGTGTCTCCATTTCAAATTTTTAATTTTTATAGATTTTTGCATTTTTAATTTATTAATTTTAGATTTTCACACTTATTTATTTATTTTTTCATTATAGATTTTTAGTTTTTGAAATATATGGAATTTACAATTTATATGGAATTCCACAATCTTCACTCTTAAATATATTTGAAAGATTTGAAATTCAAAATTTTGTATTTTATATTTATATTATTTAGAATTTTTTAATTTACTAATTTTAGATTTTTCTATTTATTTATTAATTTATTCAATAGAGATTTATTCACTTTTGAAAAGATTTGAAAGATAAAATTTAAAAATTTATATTTTTATTTTATCTATTTTGGATTTTTATTTTATCTATTTTAGATTTTATTATTTTCTATTTTGTATTTTATTTATTTAATATTTTATTACTGCATATATTATTTATTTATAAATTTAAGATTTACACTATAGGATTATTATGACATGAGTAGACATTTTCAGTGGTGATCATATTGTAATGTCGGTAATTTTGTGTAGGTTATTCCCAATTTTGGTTATATTTTTTTGGTTTGGTAAATAATGTAATCAAAATGTACATTGCACATCATATTTGTTTATTCATATTAAAGATATATTAATGTGTATATGAAATCCAAAATTTTTATTTTTAAAAGATATTTAATTTCAAATTTATATAGAGTTCCCACAATTTTCAGTTTTTAAAGATTTTAAATTTCAAACTTATATGGAATTCGCAGTGCATATATGAATTTTATATTATTAAAAGATACATTAATGAATATATGGAAAAAAAATTGTATATATTAATTAATGTATATATAGGTTATGTTTTTACAAAAAAAATATCAATTATCCTAAAAGAAATATACAAATATATCTTTACTAAGAGGGTATTTGGATGTGCGTTTTAAAAAGTGATGCAGCGTTTAGAAAACGGATAATCAGATAATTGCTTTAATAAAACGTGCTGTAGAAAATTAAGTGTTTGGATGAGCTTATGTTGTTTCAAATCGCAATAATCAGATAATTATTAAAAAGTGTTTGGAGTTGCGTTTTTCATTACCTCAAAAGGTAACAGTATGGTAAAATCTATTTTTGGCTAAACACAATTTTCTTGCAGCACCAAAATCTAGCTGCAAGAAAATAGCATTTTCATTCTCTCAAAACGCAAATAATAGATTATTGGAAGTTAGTACACAAACAGGATTAACCGATTATTTATATTTTGCTAACGCAATAATCAGGTAATTTGTCCCAAAACATACAAATAAACACCCTTTAAAAGTAATATATGGAGTACAATTTTATAGTAGTTGCTAATCGTCACAAAATACTATATTTTATAATTATATCATTCTAATTGTATATAAATATATACTAAATAGTATAATCTTATTGACTATGTTTTATTATATTAAAAAATAATACAAAAAATTATAATTATTAAGAGAATTTTGATAATTCATATTCTATGAATAATTGGTTTAGAGTAAATTAATTATTTTCGTAAAGCATATTATAAATAACAGAATCGGGTGTATAATGAGTTATTGGGGTGCGAATAAATCCATCAGTAAATAAAGAATGAAGATTTAGTTTTTTTTAATCTATTTTTAAGAAATTCTTCATTAATCTATATTTTTATTAGATTTGCAATTGACAGAAGAACACATATAAATCTAGATTTCATAGAAATTGACAGGTTAATTTATGCAAATTCTATAAATTTGAAAATTTTATCGGGAATGTCGGTACTGAATGAAGTTTTAACGTTTGAAACAGATAATCTATTGATACTAGAAGAGATAAATTATAATAAGAAAGAATTGAAGGCGGATCATGATAAGCTATTACCTTTCTTGATTAATGAGCAGAGGAATATTTATAATAAAATAACGTATGTTGTTGACAGTGATGATGGTTATTTTTTTTCTTTACGTGGTGGAAGAACAAGACATTTATTAATAATTTATCAAGAAAATATTATGTTTAGCCCTTCGTGGGAGAAGTGATATTTGTTGCATGTAGCATCCAGTGAAATAGCACCCCTATTCCTTCCAAGAGGTAGGACTGCACATTCTAGATTTGGTAATCCATTAGACTGTGACGAGAATTCTACTTGCAAAAAATTATCCCAAAAAATTACTTAACCTTTGTTCTCATTTAAAAAAAAAAAAAGCTCATTATTTGGGATGAAAATTCTTGATTGATAGATTGATTATGAGCCCGTTTGAATTAACCAAATTTCTCATTTAATTTGATTTCAAAGGAAAAAAAGTCACACTCGCATTTTGTTTTACTATGTCTATAAAAAAAAGTAAATGTCAATATTTAAAGAATGTTGAACTCTATCTTCAAAAATCAGTTTTTTACCCATGTTAGTGATACGTTGCAATATCTCGTGTCACTGGAAAGAGAGGACTTGAAGTATTAATATGTGATTAAGATGGATTAACCCAAGATACTATCAGAAATGTTGTTTACAATGATAATTATATATAGCCAGAAATTTGCACAATTAATTCTTCATGTAGGTGATGGTAATTTGTAAATCTGGCATTGATATTGGAGATGTATAATTAGATGTGATGTTTCCATATGATAATTTTATAAACTCTACGAGAGATCCTATATCGGCAAGTGTTGAGAACACTTATACAAATATAAACTGCACCACTTCAAATCCATATATTTTTAAAGATATTGCTATACTACACCCTACCAATGATATTGTTGACACGATGAATGATTACATTATGGAATGTAGGTCTGCAAATGAAAATGTATATATATTAGTTCTAACAATATTTATCAAGAGGATGAAAGCATAGACAATGCCAATAAATTATCACTGGAATATCTAAACATAGTCAATTGTTCTGGATTACCGAATCATGAAATATAGTTGAATTAGGGTTGCATAGTAATGCTTATTAGCAATATAGATCCATCAATAAAGTCTGTAATGTAAGTAGGTTGATAGTAACCAAGATGCGGACCCATATTATTGAGGTTAAACTAATTTTCGAAAAATCATGAAAATAAAAATTCTTAATTGGTAGAATAATTATGAGCCTATTTGATTTAACCATAGTCCTCATTCGATTTCAGATGAGAAAATTATGAATGGCTATGGGCCGGTTTCGGGACGGGGAGTAGTATCCTCATCCCTAATAGCATCTTTAATCCCCAAAACCGGCCCAATCCCCGCCTGGGATTTTATCGGGGATCCCATCGGGTATTATAATTTTCCCGATCCCCATTGGGGACTTATCGAGGATTCATTTTACAAACCAATTTTTTAAAATTTTAATATTAAAACACACACAAATTGTATACAATAAATTATAATCCACATCAAAATTTTATAATTGTTTCCAATATATAATCAACCTATCAAAATACATTTTGAATTTTAAATACTCAATTTCACATAATAAAGTTTGATAAATCATGCAATATAACAATAAATAAACAAATCCACAACATTTGCTTTCCATATTTTTCTTAAAAAAATTGAAAAAAATAAACAAATTATAAATATATAAATAAAGTGAATGATGCAATATACTAGGGTTATACTAGGGTTTAGTTTTTTTTTTTACTTTTTTAAGTAATGCGCTAATGGACTTTAGTAAAAAATAATAAAATATAACATACAAAATATTAAATATAATATATAAAATAAATCGGGGATGGGCTCCCGTCCCCATCCATGAAAAAATCATCGAGAAAATCTCTGATCCCTGATCTATCGCCAATAATCCTCTCCCCGAAACCATACCAAAAATTCGGTTTTCGGCATTCACCATTGGATACGGGTTTTTGGCCATCCCTAGAGAAAATTTCAACTTATAGTTTATTTTGCTATGATTATAAACAAAAGTCAATGTCAATCTTCAAAGAATATTGGATTTTATCTTCCAAAATTATTTTTAAGCCATGAACAATTATGTTGCAATATTTCGTGTCACTAGCAAGATGTGACTCAAAGTATTAATATGCAATTAAGAATGATTAACTCAAGATACCACAAGAAATGCTGTTTACAATAAAATTTATATATAACAGAACTTTGCAAAATGGATATCTGATGTAGGTGATGGTAAAGTCGGTATTGATTTTATAGATCTACAATTAGATGTGACATTTCCGGATGATATTCTTATAAACTCTACGGGTTATCCTAGAGCCATAATTTTTACGAGTACATATACAAATATAAACTGCACCACTTCAAGTTCAAACATTTTTAAAGATAGTACTCCCTCTGTTTGTAAATAAGTGTAACATAAGAAAATGGCACGGGATTTAATGCAACGAACAAAAGTGCTTTAGTGGAAGATTTTTACCTTTAAAAGCATTTCATATATGTTAATGTAACATTTATTATGAAACATCCAAAAAGGGAAAGTATTACACTTAAAAAGAAACGGAGGAAGTATTATACTAGCCCCTACCAATGAGATTTTCATGAATAAAATTTTCAGCAGATTGTAAGGGAATTTTTCATATTATGCTTAATACTTATATTTCAATTTTATTTTTTTAATTTAAATTTCAAATTAAATGAAAATATTATTTTAATAATTATTTTTATTGATTTGTTAGGTTTGTACTGGAGAAACCACTGAAGCTAAAGAAGACGGTATAATACGATTTCTTAGTTAGTTTTAATAAAAATAATTAAATTATATTATCATATACATTATCTTTCAAAAAGATATAAAATCATTATACATTTTCCATTACTCAAAATATAATCTATTATTATTTTATGCAACATAAATGTATATTATATAAAATATATAATTATGTCCGTCGAATCTCGACGGGTTACTTACTAGTAATAATAATAATTAATAATAATAATAATAAGGTGAGAAGAAATTGCAGGTCATAGCCGTTAAGATCATGGTTTCCAATTAGCCACACACTAAAAAAGAGGGTGTGTTATTATCTTATTATTATTGCCATTGGCGCGAAAAACGCTCTCTTACCCACAAAATTGGACAAGGAAAAAACCATGAAGAAAAGAATTTCATGATCACTACGCTTTCCTTCCACGCCCTGAAAATTCTCTTGAATTTTTTCCCCCCACCTGAATTTCCAGCGAAGATTTTTCCCCATGCATGGTGAAAAAATTGGGTCTTTTCAGGTTCTTCTACGTGCCAATTTCTCTTCTTTCTATTCTATTCTGTCAAAAACAAAAAAAGATAACATGTGTTAATTAATTCTTTCTACGTTTTGAAATTTAAGTTAACCTGAGCCATTCTCACAGGGGTTTCCTGGACATGATATAATTCATGAATCATGATGCCAGAAGTAAATTGAAGATATTCCTTTTTTCTTCTTTTATGGTGAATAGCCCTGGTGTGTTTCTGTCCTCCATTTGCTATGCAACCACTTCAGCGTACATATAATGTTTGAATCCAGACAAAAGTTTGTAAGGTAATCCTCAGGTCGACATTTTCACCACCCACGAACATATATATATATATGCATATATATATATATATACACATCTTCATTTGTGGCTGGATTTTGGTAGTCTAACAATTTGTTCTTGTGCCGCTTGACATTGTTTTTCGTCCTAGGTTAGAAGACTTCGATTCAATTCAATCCGATATGGCTGGAAAGAACAAATCTACATTTAGCATAGAGGGGTTGGCGTCTCAGGGAAGTTCCGACAAAAATCCATCCATGTCATTTAGAGTTGGATTCCAGAGAGGATCTGAAGGGCTTCTAACATTCGGTCGATCCTTGAAAACTAATGTCACCCGAGCCGTGTTTCCAGAGGACCTCAAAGTTTCAGAAAAGAAGATATTCGATCCTCAGGACAAGAGTATTTTGCTCTGGAATAAGTTCTTCGTCGCATCCTGCATCCTTGCTGTATCGATAGATCCTTTGTTTTTGTATCTCCCTGTTTTCCAAGACAAAAATTACTGCCTTCACATAGATAACAGTTTAGCATACACAACCACCACTCTACGGACCGTAGTCGACATCTTCTACCTAATACGGATTGGCCTCCAATTTCGCACTGCCTTTATTGCGCCTTCCTCTCGTGTTTTTGGTCGAGGGGAGCTGGTGATCGATCCCCAAGAAATTGCAGCTCGTTACATACGTCGTTATTTCTTTGTGGATCTCGCCTCTGTGCTGCCTATACCCCAGGTATGAAAATCTGGCGTGCGGACTTTTTCTAAATTTCGATTTGGTGTAGTTTCAACAAATAGACAACCCTATACTGCACTTTGTTAAAATACAGGAAGAAAAAGAGTATCATTATCTAAGCCTTGATGCCCACAACTATTTAGTATATATGGCTTATAACATGTCACCAGGTTACCAAGCTTTGTTATGTCTTGTGATATGCAGATCGTAGTCTGGAGGTTTCTGCACCGAGCAGAAGGTTCGGATGTGTTGGGGACAAAACAAGCTCTAGTGTTGATTGTATTTCTTCAATATATTCCCAGGTTCGTGCGATTTATCCCCCTTACTTCTGAATTGAAGAAGACTGCTGGTGTCTTGGCTGAAACTGCCTGGGCTGGGGCCGCTTATTACTTGCTCTGGTTCTTGCTGGCAAGTCATGTAAGTAGATCCTGTCCCTGCAATGATCAATCAATAATTGTTAAGTTGATAGTTCCAAACATGAATACCAAGAACAGTACACATTCACTGACTGCATATGTTTGATGGTAGTGCAGGTTTGTGGGGCATTATGGTACCTCTTAGCTATCGAGCGCAAAGATACATGCTGGAACAAGGTCTGCAGGGATAATCCAGAGTGCAATGTGAATAACCTCTACTGTGCCTACGAAGTTCAAAACATTGAACAATGGAAGAAACTATGTCAGATCATCCTCGATCCAAAATGTGGAGTAAAAGACACACAGTCGCAATTCAAGTATGGAATCTACTTACAAGCCTTGTCGGCTGGTATCCTTGATAATGAGGAATTTGTCTCGAAATACTTCTATTGCTTGTGGTGGGGACTGCAGAATTTAAGGTATTCGATCCCTGTTGATGTTGGTGCGTGTGAGTTGATTGTCATAGGCCACGCGAACAGCAACCAATATGGCCTGCAAAGATAAAGAATTTTTTTTGCTAATCTTGTTTTCATTTTCCTTACCAGCACACTTGGACAGGGGCTTATTACTAGTACATATCCAGGAGAGGTTCTATTTTCGATTACAGTGTGTATTTTTGGGCTTCTCCTCTTTGCCCTTCTCATCGGTAATATGCAGGTTTGTTGTCTTCCGTACTTGTTCCCTACTAGTTCAAACTTCTCTACTTCATGTGGTTTTGACTTCCAAAGGAACATTGTTTTTTGCATCTATATAGACATACCTTCAGTCTCTGTCGGTTCGTCTGGAGGAGATGAGAGTCAAAAGGCGAGACTCAGAGCAATGGATGCATCACAGGGTACTGCCACCAGAGCTGAAGGAAAGGGTAAGACGGTATGATCAGTACAAATGGTTAGAAACCAGAGGAGTCGACGAGGAGAGCTTAGTCCAGAGCCTGCCAAAAGACTTGAGAAGAGATATTAAGCGACATCTTTGCTTAAATTTAGTTAGAAGAGTAAGTGTCATCAATCAAATCATACAATGATGCGCTTATATGAAGGAAGTTCTGAGTGGAACTTTTAACATTTTGCAACTTTTCAGGTTCCTCTGTTTGCAAACATGGATGATAGATTGCTTGATGCTATTTGTGAAAGACTTAAACCTAGCTTACTAACAGAGAATACATACGTGCTTCGAGAAGGGGATCCAGTGGACGAGATGCTCTTCATAATTCGCGGTCGACTTGAGAGCGTGACAACAGATGGTGGAAGATCAGGTTTCTTTAACCGTGGTGTCCTGAAGGAAGCAGATTTCTGTGGAGAGGAGCTTCTAACATGGGCTCTGGATCCCAAAGCCGGCTCCAACTTGCCTCCTTCGACCCGTACTGTGAAAGCCTTGACAGAGGTTGAGGCATTTGCTTTAAGTGCAGATGAGCTGAAGTTTATCACCAGTCAGTTCAGGCGTATCCACAGTCGACAGGTGCAGCAAACCTTCCGGTTTTACTCCCAGCAGTGGAGGACTTGGGCCGCCACATTTATCCAAGCTACGTGGAGGCGTTACAAAAGGAAAGCTGCAGAGATAGAACATAATAAGTCCGATGATGGAAGCTCGGACGAGTGCAGTACAGATGAAGATGCCAGCTATAGCGAAGATGATGATGTGCATACAGGGCTGATCTCTGGCAAGAAATCCAAAATCGGTTCAACCATGTTAGCCTCGAGGTTTGCAGCCAATGCGATGCGTAGAGTTCATAGGTTTCGAAGTGAATTGAGTTCTGGTAGGATAAGAAAGCTGCCTAAGCCACCTGAACCTGACTTTTCTGCTGAGTAGTTCGAATTATTCTCTTGTTAGAACCCCTAGAATTGCCAAATGCTTCTGTCCTTTCAAAGAAAATGATTGAATCTGTGTGGCCTAAAGAAAAACCGGTCGGGGTAGAAATCATGTGCAGAACTGTAAGAGTAGGGAGGTGTATTTATGTGTATTTGTGTACAATTCAGATAGGATTACACTTGCTTCTACATTGCATATAAAAAATTCCTTTGATCATTCAAGTTGTTCAAAAGTCAAAACATGTACTGTCATCCTCTTGTAAAAGAGACATAACATTCACAGCTTCCAGAGGAAAAAACAACAAAATCAACAAACGGAATGCCGAAACATCATTGAGATACAAAATGTCTATATAGTTAAAAACTGAAAAGGGACAGCACATTAGAAACCTTGATTGATCATTATCATGCTGCAGTTCATGATCTTGCTCAAATAATTAGTGCATGTATATATATGGTCTCTAACTCCCCCGGTGGACCATCCAATCCATCATCATAATCAAGTAACATTCCAGATTTCCAGTCGACTGGGTGTCGCATTGTCTAAATCTGATGGGAAGAACACATAAATAATGTCATCTTGGCTTATTGATTATAGGTATCTGCATTCCCTTCAGGATATGCGGCATGCCCAATCAATGTAAACTTTTAAGAACAAAAAAAAATGTCAGCAAACTCATGCAACTGTGTGCTCAAAAATCTCATCCATGAAGCTAAAAAGATATGGCTTCAAGATCCCCCAAGCTAGTGATGATCTGTTAACATAGAAGTTGTGCTCGAATCAATAACATGAATCAGAATTCAGAAATACTATAAAACTTGTGATTTCCTGAAGTTAAAATACAGGTCCGCTTACCTTATTTTCCAGCACTGTGCCATTGGGAATTTCTATTTTCATCCCCGATCTAGCATGGATGTGAACTTTTCCCTGGGGAAACAAAATGAAACAGTAGTGTCAATAAATCACATCCAGGCAGCTCAGGGGGGTTGCCCCCCACATGGAGATGGCCAGAAGGGAGGGTTTCCCCCATTCGAGTGAGCCATTTGTAATCCCCAAGGAGCAAAATCTACTCATCAGAGATTGGAGGAGTGGTGCACATTTCTTTTTATGAAAACTAATACCTATGAAATTATAATCTCAACTTTTTTTCAAATAAACCAATTAATGATTATCCACTATGTTTGTAATGTAAACTTAAAATACAAGTTTTGACTTTTGTCTCTCTGATTAGTGCTATCCTAATTGCTTATACTTGAAACAACATTAAAATTAATTACATGTATGAAGACAATTCCGGAAGCAACGTCAAATCCCCACATACTTGTCAAACCGTGATAAATCATCGAGACGGCTATACCTTTTTTTTATCATTATACAGATTAACCAAAACCAGGAGAGCTCTAAATAATAGTATATAATTGCAACTTGCTGAGAAAGTCTACTATTGCGATTATTTTACCTTAAGAGTAACATCATCACCAAACCAGACATCACCAGTGACCTTTAAGCTGTCAAGTTCAAGAATGCTGGGAAGGGATTTGAAACGTCTGTGGAAGTCATTGACCTAACAAAGGAGAACAAGGAATGAAACTTGACAAGTAAAAGTGGAGCAGATGGACCAAAAAAGTTCCAAGTATAGAATTACATTTTGAAATTCAGGCCCTAGTTCAACGGATGGGTCAGTAGGATTTTCTCTGGCAGTATTTCGGATTAGGCTTCCATTCACAAAGGAGTAAAGATCCGACTGCATAGTAACATGATTAAGGAGTTATTGATAAAGGCCAATAATTAACATATTAAGAAAATCACTTTCAAGATACAGCCACGTCCTAACCTTGAGCAAAAACAGGTGCGACGTAGTTTCAATGGGAAGATATCTTGATTTAGGAACACTAAGAACAAAATGCTGATCAAACAGCTGCAAGACACATGCAATAGGAGATAGCCAAATTAATACAGCAATCTATCAGTAAATAGCACATAAAACATGAAAGGAATTAGAATGTCAATACCCATCGTGAAGTTGCTGAAGAATTTCTAAGCAACTTGTTCAGGGCACAATTAATGCATTAGCTACCTTTGAAACAGTCAGCTGGTCTTTTGCCATCCGCCTAGCCACAAGACTTTCTATGGAGTTAATGTTCATCCATCTGGCAAAGAATGAGTTTGTCATCCATGAATGAAATAGATGCTTTCCTTTTGAAAAGTAAAATGATTTCCAAAAGTAACAGCTTACATTGTGTCAATGAATTTCCAATTTTTCTTCGGTGTCAGCATCTTGAAGATGTGAGAAAAAAAAAAATATAAAATGACATTAAAAAAGGAAGTCTAATAGTAAAAGCTGAAAGAAAATAAAGGTGGAACCACAGCACAGCCCCAATGACGGAAAGAAAATTGTGACATTCTTCCTGGATACAGTTTTAAATAATATTCCTAACTACTGTTCAATTTAGTGCCATTAGAATCTAAAGTACAGTTGCAACAATACCATACAAAATTTTTACGTTTGACAAGTTTTTTGTACAGGGTTTCTCATTACCACTGAATACAAGGAACTGACAGCTTCTCTGATTATAGGATGTCAATGTTCACATCAATGTAGAGTTACTGAGTTCAAATATTTTTATGCCAACCATCACTGAATACCTGGAGCCTATTTTGTTGGTTCAAATTTGTAGCTAATTGGTGATTATAAGGTTTGGATTCCCAATATTAATGTTACAACAGTTGGCATTTTTAACGTCTGAAAGGGAGACTAACTTGCAACCTTGAAATAAAGAATAACAATCTTCAGAAAATACATTGTAAATACATAGCATAACCAACCGGGGTGTCTTTTTCACTTTGTGAAATTGTGTTCTCTTCAACTTCCGAGGGTTTGGGTGTCACCTACACACAAATGAGAAACCCAAAATCAGTTGGTATTAAGAGATGAAAGCAAGCAACAGATTTTCCAAGCATACCTCCAAGCAATACTCAATATTGTTCTGAATTAAATGATTCAAAATATCTAGAATGGCATTAAGGAATTCAATCCACAAATGCACAAGAGGAGCAATAAAACAATGTCAGGTACAATTAAGGATGAAAAATGTGAAGTAATTATGATAGCAGTCATTTATAAAGAGGATACTTGGATCAACTGCATGAGCAGCATTGTCTGAACTCAACAATAAGATATACTCTTTGCCCTGTTAGAAAAAGGAAACGTTAGTAGAGTAATATTGGTTTTGGTTGCATTAATTGCTTGAAAAATTTGTCAAAATAAGACATGAGAGGTATCACTGAAAATTTCTAACCTGTGATAACAGAATATCTAATTTCCCACTGTTCACCAGCGGACGGAGAACCTCGGCAAGATTGGCAGAAGACCTTCACATATAAAGAGAAACTCAGTAGAATATAGGGTACTTGAAAAATCTGATATAAAGAGCAGTTCTTTTTGTAAGGGAGGAGGCGAAGGTTTCCATGTAACAACTTCATGTTTCATAATGGAGAATTTCATACACAATCCAAACTCTCTTTGCAATGTGCAATGACAGAAGCATGTTTCATAATTAAAACTACTATTAAATTCCTTACCCTGCTAAAACAGTGGCAGACAATAGAAAGTAACAAATGACTAGTCTATTAAAAGAAATGCATGTAATGCTTATAGAGGAATAGTATAAAAACATCTTCCTTCTACCACAGAATAACCACCTAAAGAACATCCAAAAATTTAACAAGAAAAGAAGCTAGATTGAAGGAGCATAATTCTTTTCTGTTGTATTATCAAAATATATAAGAAATAACATACGTCTCCTGGTTATCTTGCTCTTTAACAGGGCTAGGCACAAAATTGCTATCACCTTCTGGATTGGGCTGGTTCTGTCAATAAAGAAAGTGGCACATATTCAAAATAGTTGAAATGAGGAGATAGAAAGAAATAAAGACGAAAAAATCAACATGTTGGAAATAAATCAATGAAACCAAAGCAACAAACTACGAAACCTGTATAACTGAATGAATGTTCTTATTTGGGTGTTTCTCCAAGACCTATCAAGAAACAAATATGAAATATGAAAATGAAAAAGGTAATAATTTAAGAATTCAACAAAAAACTTACACCGCCTCCACTAAATATGCAAGGACAGTTACCTTCAGTACACTTGCATGTGCATTGACTTCATTCACCAAAAGTAAAGGAATACTGCACTCATATTTTGCATTGAGAGCCTACATATAGTAACACGATTACATGGAGAGCTGCAAAGATCTAACCAGAAAAATATTGAAATGCCAGATTGCAACATAAGTAAACCAAGAAAGGTATACTATAACCTCAATTTGATTGATTATCAAGTCAAGGCAAGTCAAACCACCACCAATTTCCATAGCACACCTGCATCATACAAAGTTAGTGTAAGGAGCTGGCATGTCTTTTGATAGAATAGAGATATCATACAAGTCAAGAATATTGAGTAATGAGAAACTTCTAACACTTCTTGTTTAACATTTACAAATATACGCACAAGAACCACCCTCCAACATTCAGATATACAAACAAACAGATTGTAATGCAAAAAATATTCTACAAAGAATGGAGGCATTCGACCAAAATTTTCCTCAACAATCAGATTGCAGTGAAGAAAACCAGAAAAGAAAACAGAAAAAGAAGAAATGGAAAATAAATTTTATTGCATGGGTAAAGAAACATACTCCCTCTGTCCCATTCCAAATGTCCTACTTACTATTTTTGGATGTCCCATTACAAATGTCTTCTTTCTATAAATAGAAATAATTTTCCCCTCCAACAACTATATGGACCCCACCATATACTCACAAACCAACTCTACCTTAATTCTCGTGCCCAACAGTAACAGGACACTTGGGGTGGGACGGAGGGAGTACATCTTAACAACAATCGAAAGAGAAACACTCACTTAGGGCCATTAAAGCCAAGGTTAGTCCCAAGACTACCATTATACTTCACCACGGTAAGTTTGTCTAAAAGCTGCCTAGTCGCTGAGACATCTGCATAAGTGGATGGTTTAGCTATAAGTGATGCAATGAATGGTTTAGCCATAAGTCATGCAATAAAATAACCTATCTTGGACTCTAGCAATTGGAATTGAAGCATTATAACCAAGCAGGTATCCACTTATTGTTTCTTATTTTTATCTTTAAGGCGAGCCATGATATGTAACTTGCAAAATGATAACCAATGGCAACCCAGTTAATACAAGTATATTTCTCTCCATCCTTATATCCACTTTATAAAAATAGCTTGGCAGAACACAATATAGAAATTTCAGACACATGAAGACCACGCGTATAGGTATTACTAATACGACTGACCCAAAGTAATAAAAAGATAATATTTCCAATTCATAAGGTTTTCAATTCAATGAGCATTACACAAGGACACAAACATAAGCATTGATTCTTCAGAAAACTCGTTAGATTAGAAAAAAAATAAATGGATAAAAAGATATTGTTTTCTTTGTTTAACGTGTTAGTGTCAGTGTGTCACAAAATTAACGGAACTGTAAGCGTCTGTAACTAATAGAGTTATTCATTTTATTGTTAACATGTAATTGTTCTTACCATACTGCGGAGAGAACACAAAAAACACCATATTACCAAGAGAATAACATTTTTTGACTAATCGGATGATAAAGACAGACAAAAGCATTGAGGTCCTGTACCTTCAGGAATTGCCTGTAAGCTGTCATAGGCAAAGACGAAACATTTTCCAGCCCTTTCAATCTGGTCTTCTTGTTCAACATCTCCTCTGGCAGATGCAATCCCCAGGTGAGCAAAGAAATATAGAAGAATTTCATTTTAAGTGGAATCAAAAGAAAATTGTGGCAAGCAAGCCAAAAAGAGGATCTTTCCTAAAACCTTTCAGCGACCACTATTTATATCATCGAAATTCTAAAATAAAATTGCAACCAGTGAAGTAAAATTGTGTACCGTTCTATCAGTTTCTCATCCCTCCTGGCCTTCTGCTCTTTCAAGATAGTCTTGGTGATCAAATTACAAAACAAATACACAAACTCCACAGAATCGTTAGCTGGTATAGGATATGTTATTTTCTTATAAGTATCCCAGGGCATGCTCGAATCCACCAATCCAACAACGGGAATCTGCAGCTTGTACGCCTCCTTAATCACCGAACTCTTCCTCTCAGTGTCAAAAATCACTATACAATCCGGCGGCTGAACGGCGCTAAGATTCAACTTCTTGTTCCTCCCACGGAACTTCTTCGGGCTCGAACTGTTTGTCAAGAAGCCTCCAAGACGCCACGTGCTGTCGTTCTTGATCCCAACCGTCTGCGTCATCTGGGTTATTATCTCATCGAACAGGGTATTGGTATTCACGAAGAGGAAGCGAGCGTTGTTCCGCGCGAGCTGGCCAATGAAATCGCAGGCGCTCCTCAGGCAAATCAAGGTCTTGTCGGAATCAATGACGCTGACGGAGTTACGGGTGCCCTCGGAGAAAATCTTGAAGTGGTGGGCCGTCACGCGGCGGCCGATGTGGGCATTAGTGCTGAGGAGTTTTTGGATTATCACCGAATGGAACGACATTCTGAGGAAAGCTCGAAGGTGGAGAGGAATGGTGGGGATTGAAACCAAGGATTTCAATCGCCGATTCTTGCAGCCAACATATGAATGTCAGTTGAATACAGTGTCTGTCCGGGAGAGATTGGAGGGATAATAGATCAAGCATATAATTGGGTTTTGGGGTTTAGGGATTCAGATTTCAGGGTTTAAGTTGTTCACTTGTTCTAGCCTTCAAGGTGTGTCATTTGCGATCGTGTACAACGTCTGCAGGGTATGGTACAACTAGGGTAGGCGTCTGGTCGGGTTTGATGGGTTCGGGTTTAGGGTTAGTCGGGTTCGGGGTAAGGTAGAAAAATAAATTACCCATCCATTACCGACATCGGCTTCGGGTACCCACTCTTTTTTCTAAAAAAAATTAAAGAAAAACCTTTTTCTATAAAAAACAAATTATTAAAGAAAGTTTGATAAATTCAATAATCATCGTCATGATTTACAATTTATAAATTAATAAGAATGAGAACATACTCATTCATTAACGAATAACAGACAAGAATTGACTAATAATATTTCGAAAAAAATAGGGCTTGAGGTTTTACCCTTTTGGTTTGCATAAAATTATGCAATTAGAAATACTAAAAAACAAATACTCTCTAAATTGTGGGGAAATTTTTTTAAAAAAAAAAAGATAGACATTTTTTAATAAATAAAATAAAATAATTTTTTTTTTAAAAAAAATATCGGGTAATTCGGGTACCCGATCGGGGAATTCGGGTTCATTTGTAAAACTCAATACCCGACCCGATCTACTAATTTCGGGTTCGGGTACCCAACTTCGTATTTTTCCGGGTTCGAGTACCCAAACCGATCCCACAATTTTTTGGATTCGAGTCGGGTACCCGATTAACCCGCCCCATTTGCCCACCCTTAGGTACAAGTGTCTTTGATTCGGTCATTCTCATTCCAATCTACTTAATGCACAGTAGAGTGCAAATAGGCCAGGCTACTTAATTCCAATGTACTCAGGTCAGGCCATACTTTTTTCATAAACAGGCTCGGGTTATTTTAAAAGTCTATTTAGTTAAATAGGGGCAGACTTTATAAAAAGTCTATTAAGCCTACCAGGTCGGCTTATTTATGTTTACTGTATATGAATATGTGGTATAATTACTACTATTATTTTATTGTAAAAGTAATTATTAATTTGATCTTTTATAAGTTTTTAAAATATTTATAAGTTTTTAGATAATTGTGGATGTCGACTTGCCCAAATACACAAATTCATGTCTTCGAACCTTATGATTACATTCAGACATATATAAAAGAATTTTAACTTAAAAACAAGCTTAAGCAGACTTTTAAATGGCTCAAAAACTGGCTTATTTATTTAAATAGACTAGGGTTAGTCCTATAAGATAGACCTATCAAAGGTAATAGGCTAGGCTCGGGCCTTAAAAAATCAACGCAGGCCTAGGCCGTTCAAGCCTAGGTCTAGTCCGGCCTAGCCTATTTCCACCCCTAAATTGCACAGTTGTCTCTATGAACTTTTTTTTTTCCTGAAATGTTTATACATGTTAGGAAAGAGGGGTGGGAACTCATGCCCCTCCCAAAATTGAGTAAATTTTGGCTAAATATATTAATGTAATTATATAAAATATACTTACCTCAGTTTTCATATTTTTTTACGGACCTACTTTTCACGCAGTCCAATGCAGTAAATGATTAAAAATGTGTTTTAGATATGATTACCAACAATATCAAGTAGATTTGTTTGGAAGTCTTGCTTGATGATAATTTTTAAGACTACAATGCAGTGAATGAGGGCATCAAAACAGACAGAAATGAATTGATATGCAATCAATTAAGTTACATCTAATGTTTTGAAATATATGTCCATTACATAATCAACTTTCTGATGCAACCTCAAATCCTCAACCCAATCCCAATGACTGTCAGAATACTACCACAAATAACTACAAAATTCATCTGATTCCACACAGGATGACAATAATCAACAAGAAAAAATAAAATAAAATAAAATAAAATAATTTCAATTGGAAAGAGAAGGATATACATTTCAAAAAGGCTCACACCCACTCTCTCAGCACCCAAAAGGAAAGGGGAAGAAAAAAATAAAACACAAGGATAAATGAAGAAACTGCAACACTTTGCAAGGAATCAAAACTGTTGACAGCAAAATTCTTATTCTGTTGTTTGCAACAGAAAGTGGAAATCTGATCTCTGACGAAGGAGCGGCGGTGGATCCATGTCAGATAAGTCGATATCTTGAAAAGACTTTGATATCTCATCCATGGAAAAAGGTATGCTGCAATTGAGATACTACATTATTAGTACTTGCTCTTTGCTCTGCAGTTTTTGAGTTCTCTAATTAGGTATTCACAAGTTCTAAGCCTATTTTACCTTGAATCCACGTCAAGTAAGAAAGTGTTGTTTGGTGAACTAATTGAATCCTCTACTGTCAGCACTTTCATCTTTGCAATGATCTGGGGAAGGATAATAGTAGTGAGTGGAAGTGCAAAAGCCTACTCGATCACAGTAAAGCAAGATACATTTCTTCCTTTAGGATGTGTAGATCTTGAAAACAGATGAGGATAATGCAACCAAAGACCAGATTATAAAAAGCACTGGCATGACTACAACTTTGTAGGCCTATTTTTGTTTTTGTTTTTTCTTCTTTCCCTTATGGCTAAAATTAGAATTAAATATGCTTTGCAATAATTTTGCAAGCTCTCACAAAGCTGAATCCCATAAGAGAGGCCTAAGGACCTCCAAAAGGAATAAAAAGGAGGTAATACCTCTGTGGATAATCCTTGTGTTCCATATTTGTCATCCCAGAACATTGTTCCAATTCTATATATTTGTGCAATGCTCAATACCTGGTCAAGGAGATGAAAGGATGTAGAATATGAGTACTAAATCTGTTCATTAATTTCTTTTTTCCATGGCCTCTTTTATGAACATATATGGGGAAAAAAATGACATGGAAAAGCATTTAAATAATTTAAGAAGTATGAGGAGAAAATAAATTGAGGATAAATTGAATTTTACTGGGCAGAGTTCGTTTGTGATCTCCTCTAGTGACTTGTGTGTTTTCTGATGTAAGACCTGGAAAATTACAAGTTGTGCGGTCAATTATGATTCCTATGAATCTAATGGCAACTTGAATTAGATCTGTAAGCATACCAAGAAAGCTACAGCTTGTCTTATATGTTGGAGTTGATTCCATGAGGATCCAGCATTCTGCATTACAAAGGTTGCAAGAGGTGAGATGTTTTCCATTTTTGATCAGTTGAACTTCCCCACATTATTCCACTGGTAATTTCACTGGAGTTTCTTACCTCATCTGTTGCTTTTATACACCAGTGTTCCAGCTCTTGCAAACCAGCCTTTACATACTCACCATTGCTAAATGAGCAGCATTCACGACGGAGCAGTAAGCTGAAATTTGAAAAGTACAGATAGTTGTGGTTGCACTTTCCGAAGCTTTGAAATCTTTGGCTTGGTAAATTTGCGCATAGATATGATGTCTTACCTGTTGAAAAGCTGAACATTTATGAACGAGAATACCTGGCTGAAAATTTTTCTTGTGATGATCGAAGGAACCTAAAGACACACACCAACAAGAAAATAACTGTTATTTCATTTGCAGTGGGTTGACGTAAGATGACAGAATAAGGTGATTTTGCTTACATAGTTTTCTGACAGTATTCTCATTGTATGGTCCAAACTGTGAACTATATTTTGCCAATGTATGCTGGAGGCTTGTTGTTTTGTAATGATATGTGAATGCATGTTTTTGGGTGACCCTTTTACTGGTCTGATCCTCGCAGCTCTTGGCGCCTGTTTGGGGCATTTTAACAACATATTAATTATGAGTTGTAAAAGATATCATTGAAATTGCAAATTCTGAGATTACTCACTTGAATACATAAATTTAGAAATGGGCTGATCTCTTTCTTCAAGCCATCACGAATCATCCCGTATATTTTCTCAACACATGCAGTCAGATGTTGCTTAAACAATAAAGCTGGGTATTTAGCTTCAATTCTTGATCTGATAGTAGGACTTCCCTCCATCCCGCTGTATCCACTAGACAGTCCCATAGTTATAGAAGATGATCGAACCTGACATATGCAGTTCTCTTAGTCCTCTACAGTTGTCCATGGTTTTATTGCAATGATCGATTTAGATTCATTATGTTTACCTGTGCCATTCTGCCAAACAATGTGATGGGTGAATTTCGGTTACGTTTAGAAGCCACTGCCGATGTATTGCTTGTCTTCATTGTTCTTTGCATCAGAAACAGAAGAGTTGAAGCTGTTGACAGCCAGTAGGCAAGATTTTGTTTGTTGTCCTGGTCCTGCTTGCAAGAATAACATTAGAAGTCTTTTGGATCCTTGGGAGTCAATAACAAATAATAAAGATATCAATTTTACTACCTCTATTGATGATTGGATTGCATGAATAATCCTATCAAATATGGTAGTTTTCTCTGCTTCAAATGATCTCCAATGAATGAGCGCCTTGAACACAACACAAGCAGCAACAGGTCTTTGCTTATCAAAGTGATTCTCTTCGAGAAGACATTTGATAAGTGCATCATGGTTTTCCTGATGAAAAGGTCCAAGCATATCCACAAGAATGCAATTAGTAGCTTCTCCTTGTCTATATAGCAATATTCACAACAAGTGATGGTTTAACCGATGTACCTGCTGCCTATCTGTCAAGGATCTCTGTTTAATAAGGAGAGGTGGAGTGGTTTCTGTGTCCTGTAAACAACATCTTCGATATTAACCAATCACCCAATGCGGGGAATTTTTCCCAAATAAAAGGAATGAAATCTTGACTTACCTCTATTATCTTTCTCTCTATTTTTGTAATTGGATGTTGCTCCATCAATTGGAGGTTATCATGGCTCTGATGTCCATTTTCCAATTTCTGCATTTACAGGAAAGATAAGTTGAACATAGATAGCAATTAGTAATAAAAAAATTAGAGTCAGTGCACCTTTTCTCCTAAGCTATCTTGATCATCGGAACTTGCAATGTGCTGCACAACTACCCTTTGATTGCGAAGAAGTTTGTTCTCTGATTCCAAATCTCGGATCTTTTCTTTCAATCTGTCATAAAATATTTCATTTTTCTGGCAATGACTTCTTGCTATCTCATAATCCAGGTAAAAACTGATCTAATTTCTTCTTTTTATGTATCTAAATTTATTTTGAACTGAATAAAGCATATATTCTGTTATTGTTATCTTTCCAGCCATGATTTTATCTTCAAGTCTGATTTTCTCTAGGATGATTTGGGCACTTACTGAAGCACATGTTGACCAATTACATTTCAATATAGTTTTGTTTCTCGTTGTCAAATTTATGTCACATGGAGATTAAGTTTACATAAGATATATTAAGATTTAGGCGATCTTACTGTTCCATTTCTTCGGTTGAGTCCTCTTTAGCAGTTTCAGCCAAAGCCTGTTGACGTAGAACCTGATTCTCTGATTCAAGATTAGATAGGTTTGCTTCTAGCCTAGAAAGACATAAAGCAGATCTAGTCAGAACATGTATTAACCCTGATATTGCTTCATAAAATTATATTTGAAATAGACACCTTTCAATAGTTTCTTGCAATTGTAAAGCTCTCATTTGTGCTTCCTCAGCTTCTTTAAGTCTGGCTTGACTTTCTTTCTCCACCTCTGAGAAAGTCTGCTCAAATTCATCCACCCTCCTCTTTAGTTCAGTGATCACTTCCTGCACATGATCAGTTGTAATTAGATTGCCTCCACTATGGTTGTGTGCTCTAGTTCAAATGTTAACACATGCAGTTTTTACAGAATATAAACTATGCAAACATTAGTAAAACATTAGCTGTCATGGTTACCTCAAGTTCATGGTTTTGATTTGTTAATTGCTCCACTTTTGTGTTGTCAATAACTGCAACCTCTTTGATGATTGGTGGGGCTTGTTCAATTGCTAACTTTGCAGCCTCTCTTTCATGAATAATAGCAGCATGTGCTTCATGGAGCTGTGTTTCCATATCTTGTAAAGCATTTTGCAATTTTGCAATTTCTTGTCCCTTTGCTTCTTCAATATCCATCTGTAAGATGATAATTATCTTTAGCTGATGAAAATTAGGCAACATTGTGCATGTCACAAGATAGCTGCAAATTATAGTTTAGTAACATCTTATAAAAGTGAAAGGGAGGTTTTATGAATATTTGAATACATGTTTTTGACAGTAATCAGTATGGTCAACCAAATGGCTTGTGCTTGACTCAAAACGTAACAAATAGCTTCCATGAGTTGCTAACTTTAAATGGAAGAATGCTTTCATATGACTTTTGAACACTTCATCTGTACTTTTGGCTGTCATGTGTCTTTTACTGTGTTTGGCAAAATGCATTGGTACCTTACCCGTAGGTGCTTTTCAATGTCTAATCTCCAGGTTAGCTCCTCAACACGCTTCTCTAGTTTATCCTTTGCTTCCTTGAGTGCCCCGGTTTCTCGTGCTGCCTGTATACGAGAATTCCACCTCAAAAACATTAATTTCTTGTGATTGTTAGCAGATGGAGAAGTGTAGTAGGAAGATATGCTGACCATTTTCAGTTTTCGAAGCTCCTTCCTTGCAATCCTTGCTCGCCAGAGGCATTGAACTGAAATGCTACACCTCTTCAGCTGTTTATATGTAAATGAGGCATGGAAACTTCTCCACCGTGTCTGGGAAAGACAAATAGAAGTTCATATATATAGTTCATAACTATGTGCTGTAATATGCTGCGGTGAATTGTGTAAGTACTCAGAAGTGAAGAAAAGGAACAGTTAATTCATCCATAATTATAGTGTAAACAAGTAATCTTCAGGTGCTGTTAAACTCAATATTTCTATACCTGAAATCTTAATTGTGACAAAATTAAATTCTTCCATGCATTTTTTTGGGCGACATAGGCTGCCAACAGTTATAACAAAATCTGTGTCCAGTCAGTACTACCTGAATGATTGTGGCGCCCTTGTTTTGTCTTCTTCGTCTGAACTCATTTCGCGCTGCCATTGCTCGCAGCCCAGTTTGAATTACTATTGCTGCTGCCTGCAATTTGTTGTAAGATTTTCTGGCAGCATGAGCACGTGCATACTTCTGTATTTTGATTGAAGCATCCTCTCTTCTCAAGTGTCCAAAAAGTTTCCGGGCAAGCCGCGCTGTTAATGAGCAGTGACATAGTTAAAATATTGAACAACTTCAGATGTCAACTATTCTATTGACGGATTGAGCATTGAATATGATCCTTTCTAACGCTGTTATAAAACTAATACGTTCAGACAATCAAATTTCGATCTCAATGGCAAAAGGAGAAGCCATTAAACTATGTTCTATAATCTGAGGTACCTCTCCAGAGCTTTTGGAAATTTATGGAAGCCTTCCTTAGGATTATAAACTCTCTTCTGGTAAGGTGGGTTCTGATTTGCCTCTGAATGCGCCTTGCTGCGTGAGCAAGAACTTCAGCCCTTCGAGCATCTAATTCAGCCATCTGACCAGCTCTGAGGAATACCTTGCTTTTTCCCATCTGCACTGATTATATGGAGTAAATGCTTTCCCCATATCAATCTTTCAAGATACAGAAAAGCAATATGCAACCTGTGAGTATTATGCGCTGCTGTAACTAAATACATCGTTTACCTGATAACCTTTTAAGCCCATTTTGTCACATATTGCAATACATGCAGATTTCTCATCCGACCTGCAAACAATAACACAATTGCAAGTTGAACAAGTGTGAAGTGAATCTAAAGTTATGTCAGTTGTGGTCTCATTGGTTTAAGTGAGTGGTAGCAGAGACTTTATAAGATACTTTGCTGATAAAGGATGCCGTTTATCTTCGTGTTAATCAGAGATCTGATGAGGCTAAAATGAGATGGAGTGCCAATACATACCCATCTGCCACATCTGGAGCTAGCATTCCAAACCGGTCAATGAACTCATCGAATGTTCTTTTCGTTGGGTATCCAGCACAACTTATTCTTATGGCCTCTAACACACCCTACCACAATTTTCACAGATGCTTTGTAAATGAAGAAAATGAAAGTAGATACCAGCATTTAGAAGGAGAGTAAAGTTACATATCATATTGAGAACTTAATCAGTGACTTACTCCACATCTTAACTGGTTTAAGACATTGAAATTCTCAAATATTCCGGGCTTCAGAACAGTGTTGGGCTTAACACATCTGATATAATGCGGCTCTGTTGTGCTTAGGGTTTCCATTAATGATTGTAATTGTTGCTGCATATTTTTGTGATTCACATCATAAGATGATGAATTTCCTGATTCTCAATTAGATGATGAATCACACCTACCTTGAAGCGTGTTCCAATAGAAGAGAACTTGGATTGTTTTGATGTTTCGTCTGGTAATGGATGGAACAGACTTGCAACAAACGAACATTTTGATTCAGTCAAAAGAGCTTGATGTTCTGCTACAACATAGTCCTTATTCTTGTCCAAGAACTGATCAGCTTGATAAGTTACCTGTTGTGGAAACAATAGGAGCATTAGAAAGCTACAGAACAGAAATGAAATAAAAATTTGTAGGAGTACTCATACATACATCCCCAGCATAATGATTTATTGTGAAATCGGTACGCGAAAGTTTTGGCTTGCTAAATCGTTTGTTGCTTTTGTATGTCTGGTACATCTTTTGTGCAAATGTCTCATGAGTTGATTTTGGGAACATACTGCAAAATAAATAAACTCAGCTACACATATGCTTTTTTGGGTGCTATATATATCTCTTTAATGTGCCATATTTCTCTGCAAACGCAGTGTTTTCTGTTCTATCTACAGTATATTGTGCTATTGAAAGGAGAAATCCTTACCAGGCTTCATCGAGAAGGGCAATTATTCCTCCTGGTTTCTGCATGCCAATATCCACCATTAGTAAGTTCACTTGTCTATGCTATAGAATAGCCTTTTGCACTCAAAATCTATTCAGTTTCCACTGACCTTTTCAATCAGATCTAAGACATCTTGATTGTCTACAAATTCAACGTAACTCCAATCGATCTCCTCTTTTGTATACTCCTCTTGTTCCATCTTGAACACATGCTGTATGTATGCCAGTGCAATTTGATCCAGTTAGTATATTCAAATTCAAAGTATTGAAATTAAGGGGGTACCGAAGAATGCATATTAAATCAAATTTCATCTTACCTGATTGAAATGCTGTTGCAACTTCTCATTTGTTAGGTTGATACACAGCTGCTCAAAACTGAATTTCACAAGGCCACAGTGAGTGAGTGTGGAATATGAATGCACTAATGTTAAACGACAAATCATACCTGTTAACTTTGAAGCTCTCGAACCCATATATATCTAGGACCCCAATTATGCTTTTGGCATTTGGATCTTGACCAATTGAACTGTTAATCTTGTCCACAATCCTGTCATCATGATAGATGATGAATATAGAAACAATATTTATAACAAGGCATTTGGACCATATTCATTTGATCAGTGTTACTGGACTTCTTCGTTTGTCTGTATTTCTGTTTTTCGTTTTCCTTTTGAAATCTACCTACTGTGCTTTGCATTCTTACAGGAGTTCATACCAATCAAATAATCTGGAATATATTGTTTTTGCCAAACCATCCCTGCTTGTGATGGCTGCATCAGGATCAAGTGGTTTTGTTATGCTTCCATCTGGGGTTACAATTACACGCTTGCAAAGCGAGTCCTCCAGTCCTTTCTCATTACACCTATTCAAATGCATTTGGAGTGACATCATTAGAGTACAATGTACTGAAAAAAAAAAGCTAAAAACATGATGTCAAAGTGATGCGAATTCCTACATAAGTAACTCTGCTGCTGTCTGAAGGTGATAACGTGCCTTGTCGTCTTTTATCTTGGAGGAGTCTACTTCACTCCCCTTGACAAATTCAATATTCCCCAGATGGAGGATAGCAGCTACTACACGGAATATAGCTTCCTGTGTAGCAAAAGATAATGAAAGGTTGAAAGAGCAACTTCATCATGACATGTCTTGCAATTTATGTAATGCTCTGAGTGAATTATATGGAGACACACCTGTTCATCTTGGCTAATTCCAACTATATCCATGGCATTTCTGGTTTCCAGGTACTCTCTGGCATCATCCACATTTGCCACTTCATAACAATTACTTTGATTGAGATAGTGAAATTCTCTGGGGTTGCCAAGTTTGTACTTTTTCACTTCCTGCAGTTGAATGGTACAGTTTAGCAGGCAATATATCCAGGCAGCAGTCTAAACTCATCTTCATATTTTCGAAATCACCTCTGGTGGTGCTGAACAAAGCATGTAAAAACAATGGTAATTCCTCTCTGGATCAGAGGCTTGGCAAACACGCGATCTTTCCAGAAGATAAGTTCGAACTGCAGCTCCCGAGATCTTCCCATGCTTATCGAATTGTATCTCTACAAATTTACCAAAACGACTGGTACAACCACTCAGTCACATGAACTGCCTTGTAAGTACATATTTAAGAATCTCTGATCAAACAATTGAGATGTTTTGATAGCTTATAACACTGCTCCCCTCTTCATTTACCTGGAATTGTTATTTTTCACCGTCTTTGCATTGCCAAATGCTTCCAGGACTGGATTGGACTACACACGTGCAATTCTTAGAACTTTTTAAATTCTAGGGACAAGAAATGCTATTAGTCTAAGGATGGAGTTATATGAAGTACTCACTTCCAAAACCTGCTGTTCTACTGTTCTCCCTTCTGTACCAGATCTCCCTCCCATGAATGCAAGATATCTCATCAACATTTTTGTTGTCTCAGTTTTTCCAGCTCCACTCTCTCCACTCACCAAGATAGACTGGCTTCCATGTTCATTAATTATTGCCCTGAGACATGGGAATTCTACTGTTCCTTATCCACTTCGTTGAATGAACTAATCCAATATCATTATACCAAGATTCTACCTGTAACATGTGTCTGCAATTGCAAAAAGATGTGGACTTAGCTCCCCAAAGGCAGCCCCTTTGTACTGCTGCATCATGTGGACATCATACAGATGCGGCAATCTCTGGAAAGGGTTGACAGCTATCAAAATATTCCCCGTGTAAGTCTGCACATTACAAGTTAATTTCATCAGCTGAAAGTTCTCCTCTCAAACTTTTGAAGAGCTAATTCTGTGGTGGACATTGACATAACTTACATATATCTCATTGAGAGCAAACCGAGATGCAAGGTTATGCAGCACTCCTGGTTCATGGAGATAAGCTAACTTGGTCATATCATCAACCCCAGCTGGAGGTGCCTCTGTATCTTTCGGGTATATGCTTGAAATAGCTGCAACTATCTGTAATAATCAGTCTCTAAAATGTTCAGTTGACAGGACAACTAACTTTTAAGTCATTCAAGGTAACCACCCTAAGGCCTAAGCTCATCAAAACTAGTAAACAGAGAGTCAAAATAACCGTAAATGGACCCGAGCAGTTAGGCAACATTCAAATACCTAAAAGAGCTCAACGGGGATTCGAATTCCCCTGGGGGTAGAGACAAAAAGGAAACTGCTAATCAATTGGGAGCATACAGCAGAAAGAGTATTGTTATGCTGAAACAAGTTGAAGGGAATTCTTTTTTGCCTATTCCCTTTTATTGGAGACAACATCATGGCAGTAGAATCCACTGCAACCCCTTCTTGGGATATGGTTTTCCTAATTTGTTTTTATGTTAGGACCTGTTGTATAGATTCTCAGGCTGAGATAAAACATGCAACAGTATAGTTTACTGGAGTACCGTGATTGATTTGAGACCATTGATAGCGATCAAGTTGAACAATTAGCACACCAATTGTATTGGGATCTGAGATTGACTTACAGTCTTCTCTGTTGAAGTAACAATGGTTGCATTCGATCCTTTAATCTCGATCACTTCTCCATCTATCCAGGCAAGCTCAGGATCCTCAGTCCATACATGGGATCCAACGATGATGTTCACTGGAGTACCCTGAATCATTAAAGAAGCAGAAAGAAATTTGCTCTTCTTGATTAGAAGCCTTGCAAATGCATCAAAAAGGACACACTCAAATGATGATCATCAGAAAAAACTCACCATTTCTCTATGAGGGCTATATGATCATTCACTGAAAAATGGGAAGAACTGATGTACTTTTCTTGTCTACAGAGAGAGAGAATGAGAAGGATGGCAGTCTTAAGAATGAATGTACTCCAGTATTCTTGATAAAAAAAAATAAAAATAAAGGGAAGTAAAGAATGCAGGAAAAAGGAATGTTTCAAAGCCCACCAAAAGAGAGGTAATGAAGGTGGTGAAAACAAAAAGGCAGACGACATAGCAGCCACCCCTCACCGCCTTCAAACGTCTGCTTCCACCGTCCACGCTGGATGCTGACTTGGCACTAGGTGTGTCCTACACACACAATAGATCTCATAGCCGATTTTTCTACTGACACAAGAACAACTGTATAAATCATCATTGTTCACACAGGTCTAGCCTACACATGATAATAAATCAGAAGAAAAGAGAAATGGCACCACCTTTTTAAGGCATCCAATTGTGTGTTTGGTGTCGCTTAGAGAATAAGATGAACTCATTTGGCAGTATCAATCCATTGAATAGTAGAAAGAAAATTGGTGTGGTGGAGCATCATTGCAGACTGCTAATGAGTGGACCTGTTTGGCTTGATATTAAAGGTCATTGTGTTGCTAATTATGATGTGCATCACCAGGCAAAAGTAGGTAGCAGTATCACCAGGCACTAGCTGGAATAGACATTGAAATATTCTTTCAACCGCCCTTTTTTCTTAAAAAATGTTTAGCTCCCTACCTTTCTCTTTAATTAATGGTCTTATGACATTATCAATGTGTTTCACAAAAGATCCTGCCTGAACAACATTGACAATGACTGTACCATCTCTCATTTTCACTCCTCAAATCAAATTACCTGCATTTTGATTTTTACAGGTATCTATCAGCCCATCACAGGACACAGGTGCTGGTGCACAAGTACAAAGACAGTAGTATACAAATACAAATGCTCCCCACCTTTTACAGATCACTAGGAAGGAATAAATGTACAAGGATCACATGGGGATTCCAGAATTCCAGTTTCTAGTTGTAAAGATTTGATCAACAATCAACACAGGATTCAAAGACTGCACTTTTAAGTTTGAAATGCACAGTGTCAACCTTATTTTTTTATCATTGTCAAAGGTATATTCATCTCTCACACACATACATATATATTCAGATAGATAGATAGATATAAAAAATACCCTTTTCACTATTTCCTGATTTCTCTCCCAAATCCCCACCCACCAACCTTTGATTTATTTATTTATATTTATGTTTCTTTGTGGGCTGTGATGATATAAAAATTAATTAAACCTTGTAGAAATTGAAGCAATAAAATGGCTTTTCCTTTTATTTAGGGTCGGTGGAGGATGTGGGCTATCTGAGTTGAAAAATGTTGGGTGGGTGGTGGTGGTGGTGAGAGGGTTGGCTATTCACATGGAAATAAAGCTACTGTGGGTGGGTCCTCTCCTAAAACCCTTCTTTTGATTAATACAGTATGATACTGCTACTGTATTATAGACACATCTTCCCCTTGCTTTCCAACCAAGCTTTCTTCTTTTTGATTTTAGCACATTTAGCTGAATATTCTTGCTGTTATTTTTATTTTTTATTTACGGAAAAAGGTAATAATAAATGATTTGTTGTCGTGGGTCCTTAATTAGTTCAATTAATTAGGAACTGGGGGCCATGATTCTTGCAATGAATGGACAAAATTGTATATTTCAACCACCTTTATTCTGGAACAAAACAATGGGACCTCGTGATGCGTTTTGGAGTCTCTCATCTTTGGGTACATTTACTTGAAGCTGGGTATGTCAGTGTATTTATTTAGGGATTGGTATATCTCATTGAAACCTTGAGGTTTTAAATCATTGTAGAACAATATAAAAATGAGGTTGGAAATTTTGGAGTACTTATTTGAATGATAAATAAAATATATTATGTGATTAGTTAGATTCAAAACTGTCTATTTGAGTAGACAAGTAAGAAGGTTGAATCAAAATATCTTCTTCTTCTTTTTTTTTTTTTTTGTAAGGTTTCATTTTGTTTTGTAGATGTCATCAATACTAAATATGAAATTATGAATGCATCATGACAATTCCATTACACACAGTGTGAGGGTATGATGGTAGTAGTAGTAGTAGGCCAAACATATCTATTGGCAAATAGGGATTAGGGAGTTTTATAAGTCCATGGCCCAAGTATTTATTTCTTTTTTTTTTTGTTGTAATTGCTTTCTTATCATATTCAACTATTACAATTCTCTCCGGACCATGTGAGGCCTCTATTGGCTGCCGATATGGCCGGAACTTGGTTTCCCCGGCAATAGGATTGTTTAGTTTTGTTTCTCCATTTGTTTTTTTCCCTTCCCATTTCCTCTAGCCTCTTTGTAGGCTTACAATTCTTCTTTCCTGGCTTCAGCTTACCGAAAAAAAAAACTATTACAATTCTTCATGAATCCACACACACACACACAAAAGAATCATTGAAGATGGTAACTAAAACCCAAAAGATTACTACATACAAGAGTACAAAACTCTTGTTTATTTTTGAGAATACAAAAATTAATTGTACAATGGCAAGGATACAATGGATCATAAACAAAATTGTAAGCACATCAATGGACCAAGCCCAAAACTATTGAAATGATTTAGGCCCAATAAGAAATCTAACAGCCCATATAGAAAGTTCGTATGAACTACTACCCATATCTTAATATTGGACATATATAGCGTGACCGATTTTGGGTAACTTAATAAATCATAAGTCATAATCATATTATACGTTTGGAATGGCAGAGAGAAAAAAAAATTAAAAAGGAAAGAAACAAAAATTCTCCTACGAAGGACAAACATTTTAATTCTAGAATGGTAATCAACTGATTTATTAAGAAATGATATTACGATTCCTCATTCATAAGTCATAACCATTTTGCTTTTAAATTTGAGTTTTTAGCATGGATATGAACCAATTTTACCAAGGATAAACAATTTGTTTTTTTTTTAAAAAAAACATTTAATCGACACTGATTTTACCAGCCCGTGTAATGATAAAATTTGGGTACAATATTCCTCATGATTGGAAAAGGTTCACCAATGTGTATGATTACTGTAAAAGAATTTAATCAGGACAAATTGATTTCCCATCATCATTCTTCAATCAAATTTTGATTAGGTGATTTTTTTATTTTTTTTTAATAAAAATAATAGAGTATAATGGACCACAAAATTGCCCCCTACCCTAGTAATTTTAGGGGGTTACCTTGATGTATATCTAGAGAGAGGCACCACACACACACACACAATAGTACCAACCAATTCAAAATTTCAAAATTCTCATTCCAAATAAAGCTAAACCAAATCAATTGAATTATGTACTTTAATCAAGAAATACATATATATACTCCCATTTTATTTCGAAATTCGCTGTTTATATGTACTACATTCATCTATAAATATATATACATGGTCCATTCATGCTCCCCACCACACTTCATATTCAATAATCATCACATTATAATTACTGTTTAATTTGACTTAAATAAAGAAAGAAAAGAAAATTGGATAAACATGGCTGTAAAAAGGCTGCACAGTTAAAAATGTGCATGGAGAAGGAGAACAAATTAAAAAAAAAACCTCAGTAATTTTGAAATACACATTTAATTTCTACAACTCGATTAAAAACAAATTGTTTTAGAAGTTGAGTAAAATATAATTTAAATAGAATTGTGTGGAATCCAAATAGAACCAAAGGTTCATGGGTGAACATGATAGGGATGTGAAGTGTAATGAGTAGAAGGAGAGGAAGCCTCAATACCCTCTGAAGTTTGTCTATTTTGTAAACCAAAATGCCAACAATTAATATATGTTGTCTTTCTATTTATAGAAAATACAAATTACATTAATGCATGTCCTTCTTTGAAATTCATATGCACCTGCACCATTTTATATATCACGTGAATATGATTAATTACCTTGGATTTCAGAATTATTAATCTGATCTAAAGTTAAGCTTGCTTTGCTTGAATATAACTGGATTTTATATTCAAATGTTGTACTCTCTCTGTCCCCACTGAAATGTTTTATTTAATATATTTGGATGTCCCATCACAAATGTCTTCTTTCTATAAATAAAAATAGTTTTCCCCTCTAACAACTATGTGGACCCGTCATATACTCACAAATCAACTCTGTCTTAATTCTCGTGCGCAACAGTAACATGACGTTAGTAATGGGATACGGGTAGAGTAATAAAAGAATCAAAATTGTCTCATTTACATTCATCATTACAAACCCTTTTTATCACGTGAATATATGGCTCTTTTCTTCAAAAAAATTACTTTAGAGTAACTATCATATATCCCTAGTGGATTTGCAACTTGTGGTAATTCAATGTGTTTGTTATTTGTTGTGGAAATTGGGTTAGTTTCTACCAAAATTATACCCGAATAATGAAGCTATTAATTAAACAATAAAGAGAACACCAAGATTTAATGAGGTTCGGCACAAATTTGCCTACGTCCTCCGGGCCCCACCGAATTATTATTTCACTATGAGGGAAGAAATAATACAAAGGGTTTTGGAAATAATTTCCTGACACAAAACCCACTCGACAAGAGACTTACAACAACTACTCACTAAAGAAGAGCCTACACTAACATTTGGTGTTTATTGCTCTCTTTAAGAGTACTATGAGATGAAATGATTTGGGGGTGATTGAAATGAAATATTTTTGCCTCTATTTATAGGCATTCCTAGCCGTAATATGCATAGTAGTCCAAAGTCGTAATATGCATAGTAGTCCACAGCCGCATTTTGAATAGTAGTAGGCATGTGAACAAATCAACACCTCATTTTGGAAGGCAACAACTAACAAATCTCCACCTTGTTGCGTCCCAAATCTCAACCACAGTATCTCTTTCGAAAATTCTCCTCATCAAAAATTCGGCAGGACCTCCAAGTGCGCTTTCCAGCGCCAATTTCAAACTCTTGAGACATTTATCAAGTTCAAACAATATTCGAACTTGATACCTGTTACAGTCTTCGTCAACATATCTGCAGGATTTTCGGTGGTCTTGATCTTTTGTACCTTGACTCCACCTTCTTCAATTATTTCCCGCACAAAATGGTACCGCACGTCGATATGCTTCGTTCTAGCATGATATACCTGGTTCTTTGCTAGATGAATGGCACTTTGACTGTCACAAAACACTGTTACATGTTTCTGATCAACTCCTAAGTCATCCAGCAATCCCTGTAACCAAATGGCTTCCTTAACAGCTTCTGTAATGGCCATGTATTCTGCCTCCGTTGTTGACAAAGCAACGGTTGACTGTAAGGTAGACTTCCAACTAACTGGTGCGTTTGCAAGAGTAAATACGTATCCAGTAGTTGATCGACGTTTATCCAGATCTCCTGCATAATCTGAATCACAGTACCCAACTATATGTTGACCAGTAACATTAGTCTTCTCAAATATCAACCCAATATCTAAGGTTTTCAAGATATACCTTAGAATCCATTTCACAGCTTGCCAATGATCTTTGCTCGGATCATGCATATACCTGCTCACAACTCCAACTGCATGTGAAATGTCTGGCCTTGTACATACCATTGCATACATCAAGCTACCCACCGCATTTGAATAAGGAACCTTTGACATGTATTCTCGTTCCTCTTTCGTCTTCGGGCATTGTGAAGCACTAAGATTGAAATGAGGAGCAAACGGTGTACTTACAGGTTTGGTTTTGTTCATCATGCCAAACCGCTGCAATACTTTCTTCAAATATTGCTTCTGAGTCAAACTCAGAGTGCCCCTCTTCCTGTCTCTCGTTATTTCCATACCGAGAATTTTCTTTGCTTCACCGAGATCTTTCATTTCGAACTCCTTGCTGAGTTGGGACTTCAACCTGTTTATCTCTCCTCTATGTTTCGAAGCAATTAACATGTCATCTACATATAGAAGAAGATAAATGAAAGATCCATCATGTAGCTTACGGAAATATACGCAATGATCAAAACTGCTCCTGGTGTACTTCTGGCCAATCATAAATTGATCAAATCGCTTATACCATTGCCTTGGAGATTGTTTCAATCCATACAGCGATTTGTTCAACCTGCAAACCCAATCTTCTTTTCCAGCAACTTCAAATCCTTCTGGTTGGGTCATGTAGATTTCCTCCTCCAAATCACCATGTAAGAATGCCGTCTTTACATCCATTTGAACTAGTTCCAAATCAAGCTGCGCTACCAAGGCCAATAAAATACGAATAGAGGAATGTTTTACAACAGGAGAAAATACCTCATTATAATCAATTCCCTCCTTTTGAGCATAGCCTTTAGCTACCAATCTTGCCTTGTAGCGAACGTCATCCTTTTCTGGAAATCCCTCTTTCTGAGCATAGACCCACTTGCAACCAATTGCCTTCTTTCCCTCTGGGAGTTTAGCTAGCTTCCACGTGTGATTTGCTTCAAGGGAATGCATTTCCTCGTCCATGGCTTTCTTCCACTTTTCTTTTTCCGGATTAATTTTTGCTTCAAGAAAAGTTTGTGGTATACATTCTTCAATAACAGGAAGTGCATAGGCCAACATGTTTTCGAATCGAGCAGGTCTCCGACTTTCTCTTCTTGGCCTCCTTATTGCAATTGGTAAATCTTGTTGCTCCTGAGGTTCTTGGGTTAAAACCTCACTTTCTCTGGGCTCTTCTTCGGTACTTGGACCATCGTCTTCTATTGGTTGACCATCTACCTCTCTGGTTGTAGATGTCTGAAACTCCACCTGTTGAGGATAATGCTCCACCTGTTGAGGAGTACTATCCGTCTGCTCCTTGGTTACCTTCTTCAACATTATCGATTCGTTGAAGGTAACACCCCTGCTAAAGATCACCTTTTTAATCTCCTGGCACCATAGGCGATATCCTTCTGGTCCAGAAGATATCCCTACGAAAACAGCTTTTCTCGCCCTCGGATCCAGCTTTGATTCTTTCACGTGATAATATGCAGCGGAACCGAACACACGTAAAGAATCATAATCATTTGCTGGTTTGCCAAACCATGCCTCCAAAGGTGTCTTGCCTTTAAGTGCAGTTGATGGTAGTCAATTGATTAGATGGCTCGCATATGTCACCGCTTCAGCCCAGAACTGCTTGCCCAAATTAGCATTGGACAACATACACCGAACTTTCTCCAACAAGGTTCGGTTCATCCGTTCAGCTACCCCATTCTGTTGTGGCGTGTCCCGCACAGTGAAATGTCGGGAAATACCTTCCTTCTTGCACAAATCGAAAAAAGGGTCATTTCGATATTCTGTGCCATTATCAGATCGATGCACTTTAATCTTCCTCCCGGTCTGGTTCTCCATCATTTTCTTCCAAGCGAGGAATTTCCCGAATGCTTCATTTTTTGTTCGCATGGGATACACCCATACTCTCCGGGAAAAGTCATCAACAAACGTTACAAAATAATGGTTTCCTCCCAAAGAAGCCATCTTGGTAGGTCCCCACACATCTGAGTGAATGTAATCCATAATGCCTTTAGTGTTATGGATTGTTGTTCCGAACTTCACCCGCGTTTGCTTTCCCAGAACACATTGCTCGCAAAATTCAAGTTTACAAGTCTTTGCACCCTTTAATAATCCTTGCTTTGCCAGAGTCTGCAAGGATTTTTCCCCAGCATGCCCAAGCCACATATGCCATAGCTTGGTCATTTCTGAAACAAGGACCCAATATCCTTGGTCGGAGCATCCTTGGTCCGAACAACAAACAAGGAAGATTCTTATCGGTTGGTCCAAGTTGATGGAGTTTGCCCAAGAATGAGCTTGGTGTGATCCCTCGGAAGAGAATGCAAAGTTGCAAAATTTCATTCAACAAAAGATGATACAATGGTGTGGGTGAGGACATATATATAGAGGCCCAAGGATCCCACATGGTTACAAGACTTGAACACAATTTAAAAAAAAGAAGTGCACTAACCTAACATAAGTTTGTGCACTATATTACATGCGTTGTACACTATATTAAACTAGAACAGCATAAAATAACCACAAAAAGATCACATAAGAGGGCACGGGTCAGCTACTGGATATCGGGTCCTTCTAGGTGGATCCTGAACTTTCTTCCAGATTGTACTGAAGCAGCATCCTTGGTCCGGGTTGGCATCCTATGGCCTTCATCAACTCATCATCAAAGTTTTGCTCCAGTAGTTCAGCAACTTGGGATGTGAACTTCTTGACTTGATTCCTCGTACAAGGACCAGTGGGAAATGTAAGTGCTACAGTTACGGCTTCCATGCCATTCCCTCCCCCATCGGAAGGTTGAGCCATTAACCGATAAGAATCTTCCTTGTTTGTTGTTCGGACCAAGGATGCTCGGACCAAGGATATCGGGTCCTTTCGAAAATATGAAATCTGAACAGCATACTGTTTTGGTCGTTTCTGAAGTCATTGGTTGGAGTCTTAGAAATCTAAGCATATATTTGAAATCTTCTCGTCGAGTAGATGAATTTCCATATATGATATGCTCAATTTGGATTTCGTATGACAAAGTTATGATCATTTGAAGTTTATGTGTTGTTCTTGGCAAAAACTCGAAAATCTGGGCAGAATCTGTTTTGGGCTGTTACGAACTCATTACTTTGAATCATGGAAATCTGGGTACTTATTTAGATTCCTCTCTTCCAATACATGAATTTTCATATATCGTTTGCTCAATTCCGAGTTCGTATGTGAAAGTTATGAGTTTTTTAAGTTCATGTGTGTTCTTGTGCTTAAACTCGAATTTTCTTCACTTTTTTGGACTTCGATCTTGTTGATCTTGTGTTTGTCTTTAGTTTTCCAACATTTTGAACTCTTGTATGTATATATTAATGTTTGGGAAACTTGTTCTTGCTATTAATTGGTGAATTGCATCTCAAAAATTCCAAAGAGTTGTTTTTTTTTTGTTGAGTGTTCTTTGAGTGTTCTTATTTTTCTTCAAGTTGTTCTTGAGGAAATCTTTTAGATCTAAAAATCTGGTCAAGGTGTTTGGGGACATAATTATTGATTGGAAGAGATAAGAAAAGTTGATGTGATTAAAGTCTTCCAATCCGCCACCTTTTGAAATTTTGGTTATTGAAGAGATGTCCATGGGGAGCTACTAGCTTAGGGGTTATCATTTGAGAACTTTGGAAAGTCAAACGTTGCAACTCCTTGTCCCCCTCTCTGTTTAAACTCACACACAAAAACCAATTTTTCTCACGATTCAGGTCTTGTTGCTTGGTGAAGAATATGGTGTACTGAGTGTGAACCTTTGAATTGTCAAAAATAGTAAGCTACGTGCTTGAATTTTGAAGGTCAAATCCACACGCCACATTTCTATTTCCTTTCCCAAGATTACTACACGCCACCCTCATCTCAAATTGTCAAACATTGTGTGCCAAGTGGGATACGCAAGGTGTAGGTGATACTTGAAAAAAAAATAATAATAATAATCAATAAAAATATATATATATATAAAAAATCCATTCCCTACGCCTTGTTCCTCTTTATCACACATCATGTCCTTCCAAATCCCATCAATTGTGGCGTTTTGCAGGAAGCCTTGAGCACCTACTTGCTTAAAATTTGGGAAATTTAAAAAAAAAAACGAAAAAAAAGAGGAGGAAAAAAAAAATTGGGGTTTGGCAATTGTCAAGTGTGAACTTGAGACCTTTGGGTAGTTAATGGCATTTGAGCGTTCACATGTTTGGGATATTAGAACACGGGAGTCGAGTGATGTGAGCTTATCACTTTTCATATTTTAGTGAGTTCACTTTTATATTGTGAGGATTGGAATTATTTGACTGCAATTGCTGATTAATACAGTGAACATACATCTTTTGCATTGCATTTTACATACACTCCGTGCTTTTATTTCATCGAGTCGAACAATAGCAATCTGGTTCTTGCATTGTGCGTATGCGAATTCTATCCTCAATTCCCACTATCAAGGTGTGATTGGAATTTATTGCGGAGGCATCAGACCGGTTGTGGACCAGTTCAAGCTTGAATATTTGGTTGTAAGAATCTTGTGATTTTTCGAGTGTTATTTTCTCTATTTATTTTTACTAACACTTTTATACATATATTGTTAGTTTGTATATTTAAAAAAAAAACAGTGTGAGAGAGAGAAAAAAAAGAAAAGAAAAAGAGAGAGAGAGAGAGAGAGAGAGAGAAAAGAAAAGAAAAGAAAAATGGCAGGTATATCCGGATCACCTGATCCAGACATTATCAATGTCCTACAATCACTCAGTCAGAAAATGGATAACCTCGATAAGCGGATGGATGACATGAATAACAAGGTTGACAGTCAAATTGAGGGGTTACATACTGAAGTTGCTACTCGCCTGAGACAGCACAGACAAACAGTCGAGCAACATGCTGTTAGGATGGTTCAGAGACACTTAGCAGGTGATATGGAACTGACAGCTCCAGATGCCGCTCATAACAATCCAGATAGTGAGCACAGTGAGAATAATCCCGATGATGAGATGGCCGTGGGCCCGTGGCCGAGGAGGAACTCGATGGACATTTCGATAGGCGAGGAGGACCACCAGCAAATGCCAGGAGAGTCAGGCAGGCACCTCCTCCTGCAGCAGCGATACCTCGAGGACCAAGAGCTCAAAGAGGCCGGCACAATAATAATCATGATGAAGAGTCAGAAATCAAGGGAATTAAATTCGACATTCCAGTCTTTAAGGGAACTCCTGATCCGAGCGAGTTTATTGAGTGGAAGGATTCCATGGAACTGATATTTGAATGCCACAGTTATTCAGAAAAGAGGAAGGTACAGATCGCAGTCACTCAATTCAAAGATTATGCCTTAGCCTGGTGGCAAAAGACACAAAGGAGATTAGAGAACGCGGATTTAGGCCAACAGAGACTTGGGATGATCTTGTGCGTCTAATGCATCAACGCTTTGTACCATCATATTACCGCAAAAGTTTGTATCATAAGGTGCAAACTCTGACCCAAGGCAGGAAGACTGTGCACGAGTACTACCAAGAAATGGAAAAACTTATGACACGTGCAGGGGTCAGAGAAGATGAGGAGATCACCAATTCTAGGTTCATGGAAGGGCTTCGTGATAATGGCCAGAAATGACCATTATTTTCAATCCATTTTCGTGTCTGAAACGGGCATTTGATCGCATTCCGGTCTTATATTAAATAAGAAAGCAATCGAATTGGACTGATTTATGCATAATTGTAAAAATATTGAGCTGGTATGAAAAATGCATAAATATGTAATTTTATTACATACTTATGTTAGAAAAATCCAAAAACATGAGAAAAAGAAAAGAAAAGAAAAAGGAGCGAAAAAGATGGGCAAAAGAATAAAGCAAGCCCACAAAATACAAAAAGATGGGAAAAGAGAGAAAAAGCCCACAAAAAGAACAATTTCGGCCCATCTGGCCCATTCAGCCCAGTCCTGGAGCACCCGGTCGCGGAAGCTCCTGTGTCGCGGTCCATGGCTTAGCGACACAGGAGGGATTAGCGACCCAGCATGCAACATAAAGAAGAGACCAGTCCAGATAGGCTGTGTCGCTAAGCCCGAGTCAAGGACCATGGCTTAGCGACACAGGAAGGTTCCGCGCCACAAACACCTTGAGGACCAAGCCATGTCCCCAGTCGAGGAGTCCCAGTCGAGGACCATGGTTCCGCGACACAAGCATGGATAGCGACACAGACGCACCAATAGAGACCCAAGACCCAGTCGAGAAGCCTTACCACATGCAGTGATGTTCCGCGACACAGTGTGATGTGTGTGATGTCTTCAGACACAGTGGGCCTCAGATCAAGCCCATGGGCCTAGGGTTCCACTTCTATAAATATGAGGTGACCCCCATGAGCTCAGGGATGGAAAATTAGAATTTCATTCCCTTGAAGACACTTTGGAGGATTCTCTCTACGTAGTTTTAGTTTAGTTTTAATTTTTTGTATTATTTAATTTTTTCCCTAGTTTAGCCTAGCTTAGCTTAAATTTCAGTTTTGTTTTCTGTTTTTCAGCTAGGTAGCCAGTTTTATACTGTGTTTTTCATTCTAAACTCTTTGTTTCTAGGGTTTTGTAATACCCAAATGATGGGTATTAACAAACCCATCTAATAAAATGGGAAGTTAATCTGGAAATGAGTTCCAAAACCATGAAATGGGTGTTACTACCCATGGATTCTTATTGCTTTCATTTTTATTTGGGTCATTTGACCTCTATTGCTTACTGTTTCTTTATTCTTGGATGATGTTATGTATGTGCGTGGTTAAACCCTAGATTAGGTGCTGCTTTACTTTTAAATTCTGTTTTAGGTAGATTTATCTTTATTCAAGCATGTTATTATAGATTTTGATTTCTGTTTGGTTGTTTTTAGCCTAGAAGTGCTTTTTAATCCGAAATAGGGTGAGATCACGCTGTATGCATGCCACGGTTTAAGTCTGCTTTTACTGACTTGTGTCCTGAACCATCCATGTCGCTAACCGACTCCGGTCGCTAGGCCACGCCTGTCGACAGGGAGGATGTTCCGCGACATGGATATCTAGGGACACTTGTCTTAATATTCTGAAAACCCTTGGTCGCAAGGCATTCCTGTCGCGGACCCACGGTCCGCGACTCAAACCCTGCTTAGCGACCAGGAACCAAACTCGTTATTTTTCTCTGCATGGCTCCTGTCACGGAACACCCTTGTCGCGGACCAACGGTCCGCGACTCAACTTTTATTCCGAGACAGGAAATTATGCCTTGTATTATTTTTGAAAACCCAGTCGCTAAACACCCTGTCGCGGACCCACGGTCCGCGACTCAATTTCCAGATTAGCGACTGGGAGCCAAAACACTTAGAAATTTTTCAGAAAATCTTGTGTCACTAAACTCCTGTCGCGGACCCACGGTCCGCGACACAACCCTTGCTTAGCGACACAAGGTGATACTCTGCCAAAATTTCTGAATACCTGTCGAGGTACTCATGTCGTGGGTCTCGACTCATGACACAATTTATGGTATTTAGACAGGATCTCCTCTTCTATTTAATCCTAAAAATTCTGACTTCTTGACCTCTATTATATTGCAAACACTCACATTTTAATCCCACGGATTAAGATGTAATATCCCAGAATTGCAATATAAGGCATTATGCTGCCAAAATTTTGATTCTCCATTTCCCATCAATTAATTAATTGAACCCTCTATTCATTAATAATTAATGATTGTAATTAGCAATGATTAAATCACTAATTGTTATGATTAAAGGATCTTTGTTCAATTGTCATTAAAACACTCTTCTATGAACAAAACAATGATGCCTTAAACAGATAATCCGGACTGTAATTAATTATGGTAGGAGGGATTATTTAAGCCATCACATATGGATTGATTCCATAAACTTGCATGAGAAACCAATGTCTCTCATACAAGTTCTTTTCTTTTCTTTATTTTATTTTATTTTATTTTATTTTGTCCTTTGCGTATTGTGTGTAACAATTAGTAAAGAATACATCAGAATAATGTTGGCGGGTATTCCCTCACGGATAACTAGCTTGTATTCTGGGTATTAGTTACTAAATGTTATTTTGCATGGTCTGGATAGCAGTCGGTGGAAGCCTTGGCGGTTCGCCCATCCGGGGTTATAATAGCTGCTCAGCTGGCTCCTATCCAGATACAGTTTTATTTTCTTTTTCTTAATTTCCAAACCCAAATTCCAATCTGAAGTATAACTCTGCTAATGTCTGTCAACATTGGCTGATAAGTGCTGCAGAAAGGAAGCATGTAGGTTTTTATCTGAATTCACAGACAGTAGGGGGCCCAACTGGTAGCGACACTGCCATTTTAGGGTTTCATCTGTCTAAATTCGCTCCATCCGAGTGATTGGGAAATTGGACAGTAGATGTTTACAGTCCACCTGATTATTCTGCCACTATTTTGGTCCTCTGACCACCTCATATTCATGTTTCACTCTCTGTCTAGACCCGCCTCTATATTTTGGGTCAATTAATTTTGCACTTCCATATATCCGTATGCATGCTATTATTATGTATTATTGTGGTCTAACATTATTTTGGGATCCTTCCCTTGGACAATAGAAGTCTAGATTTTAAACAGATATTGTATATTAAATTTCCAATAAAAACTCCTTTATAAAAATCCGGATCTGAGCAAGGGATAAATTCTTCATTTATGACTAATTCATATTCTGTCAAGGGTTGATTCTGGGAAATTAGAAGCAGAGTCAGCGATTAGGTCTCATCTAGACTGAAAGGATCTGTGTTTTAATTGAGAGTCTAGTACCTGTTTAGGGAATGGTTTTCAAACTCATTATTTTCCAAAATTGCTGATTGTTGGGAATCTGAGATTAAATATTATACCGATATGGGGTCCATTTGGACTCAAATACAATGTAGTAAATAATCTTAGAGGAACAACATCCAGGCCTTGGTTATTTTCTAAGATAGGGTTGAGTATTCTTTCAACTGCTATCCTCTCCCACCAAAGCCTATTTTTGAGTCCTGAGTGAGTACATCCGGAATGAACTAAATTATTAGTTCATTTCATTAGTTTGTATCTCATAACCACCTGGAAGGAAGTGAACACTGCGAGCGGTTCACCGAGAGCCAGGAATTCTTGATCCATACCCCTTCATTCTGATGGGGAGCTATCTTTCACTACCAGAGTCAGATTTTCAAAACCTCCGGGTAATAGGATTTTAACTGCTTTCTTTACTGCTTTCTTTTAAATGCTTTCAATAGAGGTCACTCGGTTGTATTGAGAGTTGCGTAACTGCTACTAGGATTGATAGTTAAGGGATAGTTCAGGGCTTGATTAAAACCTTTGGGTGTGACATGGGAGAATGATAGTAGAACTTGGCATGTCAATAAATGATTTGTCAGGTGTTACTTGTCCACCACAGATGAAGTAACATACCCAGGCCAGGGCAGTTACAAATCTGTGGTATCTTAGAAATTGCGGTCGTAAGAACATGTAAACTCACGCTGTAAGTACCTGTCTGTTAAAGGGACGCAGTATTGAGAACATGAGAATTAGCTATCTGACAGGATTATCCCAAGCAAAGATCTGTGTATAAAAATGGAAGTTTAATACTGCCTTATCTAAGTCTTGTCCAATTTTTATTCTTTTCTTCCTGTCCCTTCTGTCCACACTGTGAATCAGCTTCATAGCTAGCATAGTGTAAATTTTCACTGCTTTTATAGATAGTATTTATTGCATTCTTAGAATAATTTCACCCGCTTTCTAGAATAGAATCCTTGTGCTCTGTAGAATAGACTTAAGCGCTTTCGTAATGTAGTTTAAATTCATGCCAGTAGTTGTTAATCACTTTTCAAACCAATTGGAGCAATACGAATGAAAAATCTGGCAAAACGACGTGGGCCCTGCTTCCATCGCACATCCTCCAGTGAACGATCCGGTACTTACTATAAATTACTGCAATTTTTGACACCGTGCGCTTTCGGGGGCACAGTTTCTTAACACGAGTAATAAAAACGTGACAACCTATAAACATATCCATAATCCCAACTCCGCAATCATAAAATGATTTTCATTAAACAAAATTAAGACCGGGGTTCTATTATTTCGAAAATACTCGTGTGGGAAACTGTCAAAAGTTTCATGGCGCCGTTGCCGGGGAGGATGCAGCGCCGTTTTATTAGAGAATTACATTCCTCATTGCTCCTAGTTAGCTTATACTTATAAATATAAATATTCACCCACGAAACCCATTCTAACCTGGGGAATGTGCAGGTACCGTCATTATTGAAGCTATTATTCTATGCAAAGGAGGAAGCAGACGCCAGCCGAAATCCCGTCCAACGCAGAGATAGAAAAGACAGCTCGATATCTTAGGGCGGAGACTAAACGAAGATGGGAACGGGAAAGACAGGCACTACTTTCACCAAGCACAAGCAGTGACATCTCTGATATGGCCAACCCTGACCTTCCCCCAATCATTCCACCTAATCCACCACTTCATAACATCGAGGAAGACCCCGAGGATGCTGATAACGATGATTTGGATGATCCCCCTCCTCAGATCATACAGGGAGGCGGGAACCCACCAAACATTGAACAACAACACTTCGAGGCACCTCCTCCCAACCCGAACCCTCAAAACCCACCAAACAACCAAAACCACCAAAACTTCCAAAAACAGCAGAATCAGCAGTACCAGAATCCCCATCAGAATCCCCCGAATCCTAATGACTTCAATGATCCGAGGAACTATTATATGCATCAGAACTACTACCCACAGCAATATCAAGGAGGGGTTGAGAACAATCAACAAGCAGCAGCCGCTGATTACATGCAGCCAATCTTAGAGCCATATTTGAACATTCCTGGACAAGCTCCATTCTTGGCCAGGAATTTCGAATTGAAGCCGGCCCTCATCAATCTTGTTCAGAGCAACCAATTCGCAGGGGCAAGTCATGAAGATCCCCATGATCACCTGCAAACCTTCCTAGAACTGTGTGATACTATCAAGAACCAGAACGTATCCGCTAACACCATTCGATTAAGACTGTTTCCTTTCTCTTTGACTAGCGGAGCACGAACATGGTACAAATCACTGCCCGTGAATCAGAAGTCCACATGGGAGGACGTGATCAGAAATTTCCTGACGAAATACTTCCCGGAGTCCAAGGTGGATGAATGCCGCTCTAAGATTGCGGAATTCAAGATGAAGCCAGACGAGTCCCTGTATGACGCAAAGGAACGGTTCTTCAACTTGCTCAGGAAATGTCCCCAGCATGGTTTCCATGATTGGGAGAAATTGAGAAAGTTCTATAGCGGTTTGACCCCAGCATGGAAAAACATGCTTGATGCTGCCGGCGGTCAACACCTGCTATACATTCCCATGGATCAAGCATGGGCCAAGATTGAAGCAATGAGTGTAAACAGATCTGTTCTAACTGATGATGTTAATTCCCCTCCCCCTCGTGGTTTGTGTGCTGTAGGTACAGCAGAAAAATCAGATATTGAAAAGCTTCAAGAGCAGGTGGCAGCATTGTCTGTTAATCAAGGAGCTGGGAGCTCTACTCAAGGACAGCAAACAGATGTGATTTGTGGACTGTGTCAAGGTGCTCATGCAACTGATACATGCGGACAAATTACAGCTGAAAGCTGTAACTTTGCAGGAGCTTTCCCAAACAGACTCCCAAACTTGTCATACTCAAACAACAATGCCCTTAATTCCCACCTCTTGAACAAACCACAACAGCAGCAATTCAATCCTCAGCAGAACCAAGGATTCAATCAGAAAAGGGGACAGAATTTTCAGAATCCAGGTTTCCAACCCCAGATCTAACAGAGACCTCCTCAAAATTTCCAACAGCCTACCCAGAACTTCCAGAACTTTCAGCCCCAAAACTTCCAGCCTCAATTCATTCCAAACCAAGGCCAATGGAACCAAAACCAAAATCAGAATCAAAATCAAAAGCCCCCTTCAAGGCTGGAGAATTTGATGACTGATTTTATCACCAGCCAAAAGGAGATCAATACTCAGCTGCAGGCCTCTATCAGAAATGTGGAGACCCAAGTTACTCAGATGGCTAATGAAATGCAGAAAAGGGATAAAGGGACGTTGCCAAGCACTGCGAAAAAGAACCCGCAATGCAAAGCAATAACCTTGAAATCTGGGAAGACACTGGCTGGACCAAGGGGAGCGGATGCTGGAAACACTCATGAGAAAGATGATGATGCTGTTGACAATGCTGATGAGGAAGCAGTGGATGAACAGAAAGAAGCCGAACAGCAGACTGACGCTGCAGAAGGAACGACAAAAACAGAAAACAGTAATGGTGAAGGTACAACCTCTAACCATCTACCACCAAAACATGATAACAAAAACAAGTTCATGCATAGGGTTCCTTACCCGGCTAGACTTAAAAATAAGCAACAAGATCTGAAGTTTGAAAAATTTCTGAAAAGACTGCGGGAAGTTGAGATTATCATTCCTTTGATTGAAATGATCTCTGAAATGCCAGTCTATGCTAAGTTCTTGAAAGAAATGATTTCAGGAAAGTGACAGGTTGAGCAGGATGAATTGGTGGTACTCAACAGCACTTGCAGTGCTATAATTCAGAAAAAGCTGCCAGAGAAGAAAGAAGAACCCGGATGCTATACATTGCCAATTCGAATAGGCCAGAACAACGCCGGAAAAGGACTGTGTGACCTCGGCTCCAGCATTAACGTTATGCCACTAACCATGGTTAAACTTCTTAAGCTGGGAGTGGTGGAACCGGTCAAAATGAGGCTCCAGCTTGCAGATAGGTCAATTACAAAGCCAATCGGAATCTTGAAAGATGTGATAATCAAAGCAGGCAGTACTCCATTTCCAGTGGATTTCATCATTCTGGACATCGAGGAGGACTCCGACATGCCGCTCATCTTAGGCAGGCCGTTCTTGGCCACAGGCGGAGCACTGATTGATGCCAAATCTGGAAGGGTGACACTCCGCGTTGATGGGGATGAAGTCATCTTCGACATGGAGCAGCTGCAGAGATTTCTGAAACGACAGTTCTTGTTTTTCTTTTGAGGATGTAATAGTTAGGAAAGAGCTAGACTCTGAAAACAATGATGATATGATGCTGTATGAATCTTCAAAGCAGGTACTGATGCCTGCTGGTGCTGAGCCAAAGGAAGAGTGCAGCGCCGTCCAATTTGAGGATCCCGAGTCCGGGGACCTTGAAGCATATGACGGTGCTGATTTCACTGCACAGGAGAACGATGGCACCGAAGAGGAAGAAGAGGGCCCTGTACTGACGCAGGGTCCCGAAGGTAAATCTGATCTCCCACTACCCATTTCTCGCAAATTACTCCCTTCCGTTGAATGCCCACCAGAGCTTGAACTTAAAACATTACCCGATCATCTCAAGTACGCGTTTCTCGCAGAACATAAAAAATTACCTGTGATTGTTTCGGCTAAGCTCTCCCAAGAGCAAGAAAAGGCTCTGGTGGTCGTTCTTAAGAAACATGTACATGCAATAGGTTGGACCATTTCTGATATAAAAGGAATAAGCCCTTCTATTTGCATGCACAGGATTTTAATGGAAGAAGAGTATAAACCCTCCCGTCAGCCTCAGAGGCGTTTGAACCCCCTCATGCAAGAAGTGGTAATAAAGGAGGTTATCAAGCTCTTAGATGCTGGTATAATCTATCCTATTTCTGACAGCAAATGGGTTAGCCTAGTGCAGGTCGTGCCAAAACGAGGAGGGATGTGCATAACCAAAAATGAGCAAGGAGAAGAGGTCGCAACCAGGCCAGTGACCGGATGGAGAGTTTGTATCGACTACCGGAAGCTGAATGAGGCCACCCGCAAGGACCATTTTCCTTTGCCTTTTATTGATCAAATGCTTGAGAGGTTGGCAGGGAGAGAATTTTATTGCTTTTTGGATGGTTATTCTGGGTATAATCAGATTGTTATTTCAAGCGAAGACCATGAAAAAACTACTTATACTTGCCCTTATGGCACTTTTGCCTACAGGCGCATGCCTTTTGGTCTTTGCAATGCACCTGCTACTTTTCAAAGATGCATGATGTCTATATTCTCTGAATTTATCGAAAAATGCATTGAAGTCTTCATGGATGACTTCTCTGTATATGGAGATACGTTTGATGAATGTTTGACAAATCTTGCTAAGATTTTAAAGAGGTGTGAGGACACTAACCTTGTTTTAAATTGGGAAAAGTGCCATTTTATGGTCACTGAGGGCATAGTGTTAGGTCATCGCATTTCTCGTGCAGGCATCGAAGTTGATCCAGCCAAAGTTTCTATCATTTCCAATCTCCTTCTTCCTAACTCGATCAAATCAGTTAGGAGCTTCTTAGGGCATGCCGGTTTTTACCAGAGATTCATTAAGGATTTTTCTAAAATTGCCAAGCCGCTCACTAATCTGCTTTGTAAAGAAAATCCTTTCTTAATAAGTGAAGCGTGTGTCCAAGCCTTTGACACGCTCAAGAAGATGTTGGTTTCTGCACCGATAGTGCAACCACCCGATTGGTCAATACCTTTCGAGATAGTGTGCGATGCTAGTGATCTCGCCGTAGGCGCAGTTCTTGGGCAACATAAGGATGGGAGACATTGCGTAATTCATTACGCAAGTCATGCTCTGAATGAGGCCCAAGTTAACTATACCACAATAGAGAAAGAGATGTATGCTGTACTCTTCGCGTTTGATAAATTCAGACAGTATCTTATAGGTACGAAGACTATAGTATACACCGATCATTCTGTATTGAGATACTTGTTTAGCAAACAAGATGCAAAACCTCGATTAATCAGGTGGGTACTTCTGTTGCAAGAATTCGACATCATAATAAAAGATAGGCGAGGTCGAGATAATGGTTCCGCTGACCACTTATCTCGATTAGATAATGATAAAAAGGAAAAAAGCCGTCAATGAAGAGTTCCCGGATGAACAGTTGTTCGCATTGCACTTGCACAATCAAGCTTGTCCATGGTTTTCCGACATTGCTAACTTCTTGGCGTGCGGAATAACCCCACAGTTTTCGAACTATCATCAGAAGAATAAGTTCAACCGAGATGTATTAAACTACTTCTGGGAAGAACCTTATCTCTTCAAACACTGCGCCGATTCAATAATCAGGCGATGTGTGACAGAGCATGAAGCCTATCAAATTGTCAGAAAATGCCATGAATCAGAATATGGAGGTCACCATGGTCCCGCTCGAACAGCCCACAAGGTCCTCGAATGTGGATTTTATTGGCCTCACATCTATGAGGATTGCAGGACATTTGTGAAAGGTTGCGACAAATGCCAAAGATTAGGAAACCTCTCCAAGAGGGATGAGATGCCTCAAAAGGGAATTCTCACACTTGAGATTTTCGATGTATGGGGCATTGACTTCATGGGACCGCTCCCGCCATCTGGTGGAAACTACTATATCTTGGTAGCCGTCGATTACGTGTCCAAATGGGTTGAGGCTGTCGCATTACCGACCAATGATGGTAGCCAAGTCATCAAGTTCCTCAAGAACAATATTTTCAGTAGATTTGACATACCTAGGGTGGTGATATCTGATGGAGGAACACACTTTATTAATAAAGCTTTTGAAACTTTAATGAGTAAAAATGGAATCCTCCATAAGATAGGCACGCCTTATCATCCCCAGACTAGTGGTCAAGTCGAAGTATCCAATCGCGAAATCAAACACATACTCGAAGCCACTGTCGGGATAACGCGTAAGGATTGGGCACGTAAGCTCAATGACGCTCTATGGGCATACCGCACTGCATTTAAGACTCCCATTGGGATGTCTCCTTACAGACTTGTCTTCGGAAAAGCCTGTCATTTGCCCGTAGAGCTAGAGCATAAAGCTTACTGGGCCGTTAAGATGCTCAACTTCGATCCGAAAGTTGCTCAGAGCAAACGCAAGTTGGACCTCAATGAAATTGAGGAAATACGAGCATTAGCTTATGAAAGCTCTCGAATTTATAAGGAGCGGACCCAGAAGTTACATGATCGCAGGATTAAGCCTAAGCGTTTTTATGTTGGTCAAAATGTATTATTGTTCAATTCTAGGTTAAAGCTGTTCCCCGGAAAGCTTAAATCCAGATGGGAAGGACCACACGAAGTGTTAGAAGTGTTTCAAAATGGAGCCGTCGGGATCCGAACTGACAAGGGCAACATAGTGGTAAATGGACATCGATTGAAAGAGTACCTCGGACAGTTCGATCCGGAGAAAGAAAGCCAAGCAGTGGCAGACCCGGCTTACACTTAATAAGAAACAGCATTAAAAACACAAAAATTCTCATCTCATATATATATAGTATATTATTATAGTAAATTATAGTATTCTCATAACAAGAAAGTACCCAAAATCAATTAAACATTTAGAGTACTAAGACTCCAAATGTGAGGATGTTGATATTTGGAGAAAATCTAATGCGTTTTATTTATCTGTCTTGCAGAAAATTCGGAACCATCAAAAAGAGGAGCAGGAAAGTACACGGAAAACCAGGTTCTTGGTTGGATTAATTCCATGAATTTAAGAGAATATTTCCGGAATTTGAAGCAATTTAAATCCGGAATAGTTTTTGCAAACAAATGGAATTAACCCAACCTAATTTTGGCAAGTGGATCTTTCTTTAGTTTCAGCCCATGTTTTGAATTTATTTGGACTGAATTTATTCATGCCCAAATCAAATAAAATGAACTCAAGCCCAACATCACACTCGGGCCCAGTTCAAGAAAAATTTGAAAATTCAAAATTCGTGTCGCGGAAGCAACCACTGTGTCGCGAAGCAATGCTCCGCGACCAGGCGTGGTCCCGCGACACACTCGCATTTATCACTCTTTTGAACGATGTCGCGGAACCCCTGTCGCGGGCCATGGCTCCGCGACCGGCCTTCTATTCCGCGACACCGTCCCCCGTTGACTCTCTCCTTTACAGAACTCGGTCGCGATACCCCTGTCGCGAGGCACTGCCCCGCGACCGGACTCCGATTCCGCGACCTGTGTAATGTCGCTATGCCCTGGTCGAGGAACCCTGTTCCGCGACACGGTCTGGTTTCCGCGACCAACTTTTTAAGTATTTATACCCCCCCTCCTCACCTCCTTTCCCTACACTCACGTCAGTTCCATTCAACCTTAATCTTTTCATCTCCCCCTTCTCATTCCCTGCTTTACGGAACGAACACCACCGTGTTCTTCGCACTCAACCATCCGTTTCCAAGGGGAAACTATGGACCGATTCTACAGGATCCTTCCAAATCTGGGACCTCTACCCAGACCTGAGCCATGGGGGGCAGGGTAGAAACCCACTTTTCCTCCTGTTCATGGCTCTTCCCATCTTCCTTGTTCTTTTGCCTTTATTTGGTTTTGAGAAGAGTATAATGTAGTTTGTGTGCACTTGGTTTTTCTGTTTTTTTTAGTGTTCTCGGTTTTGAGCATTGTCTTGAGATCTTTTTGGATCTTTAAACAACCTGTTTTAAATCTGTCAAGAGTAAGATTTCGGAAGTTTAAAACTTGAAAGAATAAACTAATGAACATTGGGGTGTTGTTTTGAACACCATGATGTTGTTGGTTTTTCCATTATTGAGTTTTAGGGTTGTGTGTTTGATTTTTCTTGTTCAGTTTTGTTTTTGATCTTGGATAAATGCTTTTGTAGTGTTGGTTTGAGGCATTCAAGGTGGAAGATCTTTTGGCATACTTGTTTACATGTCATTGGGGAATAAATGTTTGTTTGTTTAAATGTTTGATCTTGAAAGATCTCTTGGGGAATAAATGTTTGTTTGTTTATGGAAACATAGTACAAACACCCAATGAGAAACTTCCACTTTTTAATAAAAGTGACCTTTTGGAAAAAGACAAAAATAGTTGATAGGTTTTAATTGACTTGTGTTTTTGTTCCCAATGGAACTATAGAGTGAGTAAATAGCAGTGTTTTTGTCACCCAACTGCTATCCTTTTCAAAAATCCAAATGGGACCACTCACACCCCACTTTTCTTAATAAAACAAGTCAACTCTTTAAAATTAAAAATAGTGTTTGCAAATTTTTGGATGTTTCAACTGTCCGAAGACAGTCTAAGCAATTCGAGAATAGCAAATCCATTGCGCCACGCCTCCACTGCACATTCCAAATTCGAGCATTTCATCCCCACCCATCCATCTCACTCCATTTTCAACAAGTTTCTCGAACTTGTTTAATAATACTGAAAAATCAAACTTTTGGGCGCGATGACCCATTAAAAATATATAGGGGCCCAATGACCCCTATCTCTTCATAAGAATTTATTTACCTATGCTTTTTAATCAGTTCAAGTCAGAAACTTAATAATCTCACATTTAGAGCAAAACTCTAAATGTGAGGATGTTGGTTCCTAAACTTGAATAATTTCTGGGGAAATTATAAAAAATTGGATTCATCACTTCTTATCCTTTCAGGGGAAATCTTCCAATCCCAGACCCAATGCCCGGAGGAACCCATCTGTTGGACCTGCCAGAAAAGCTCCTAGGTGAAATCCTTTCCAGAATAGGAGAGGATGAGATCAGGGAAGTGTTCACCGCACAAGAAACATGCCAGAAGCTTAGAAACGCAGGAAACCTCACCATCGTTTACAAGCGATGCGAGTTGGATACGGCTAGGGTGAGGCAGTGGCAGGGGAGGATACGGAGGCAGAAAGAGAGATTTCTGCACACATGCATGGAGGCTGGAAACTTCAACCTCCAAATTATTCCAGCACTCCTAGCATTCACAGAAGGGGATGAAGAGCAAGCCTGCGAACTGTTGCGGCCAGGCATCGAGGACAATCACAAAGCGTCTATCTTCACCCGTGGACTGATGCTTATGAGCAAGTTAGATGAAGGCCAGGTCAATCAGGGGATCGCAATGATAGAGAGGATGGTGACTGATCGATCGGTCCTGAACTACACGTCTACCAACACTCTCTCATGGATGGCAGACAATCATGCGCTCTACTTGTTCGCAGGGCAGCCACCCCGAGTCTTCTGCAGAAGGATGCATGAACCCCTGAGAGACCACAACGGCTGGTGCCTGCGCTGTGATCTGACCAGCTACGTCCACTGGCTCAGATACATGTTCTGAGAGAAGGAGGAAGGAGGAATGAATCCTAGTATACTCTAGTTCTTTTTTTAAGCCCTAGTATCAGCATCATATAAGGGATTTCCTCTTTTGTATGCAGGTTCACACTAACTGCATAGGGATCCTTTGAAATTAATGTAATTTATTGCTTTCCACGAATGGAACTTCGTTTTGAGGTCCAAACAATTCCTATTCTTGAAAAGATGTCTGACAGTCCAAGATGAATAAGTGACTGTCAGGCCAAAAATATGCTGTTGACATACCTTGTATGTTAACAGTGCCTCTTTACTGCTTTAAATTAAATAACCATCAAAAATATGCATAAACCTGCTCTAAATTCACATGTTGAATTTAGGCTTATGATTAAGTTTTCAAACTTTTAAATTGGGATAATATAATTGAGAACATGCATGAAATGAATTCCTAAGGTTTTGAGCTATAAAAATTTAATGATGCGATCAGCTTATTGGGTAATAAATCTGCATGTTAGAGATTTTGATTGAATAAATTGTTAGAATTAAGCTCTGATTAAATTTGAGAATATTGTATGACATGAATCAACCCAACCTTGTGAGATTTGAGCCATGAGTCACTTTTACTCATTTATTCCTTTGATGTGTGAATCATTTTGATTAAAGGAAACTGGAACTTGCAATTGGGACCGATTCAAGACCAAACCATATTCCAAAAATCGAGCACATGATCGAGGCACTTAGAAAAACCCAAATTTTGGCCTTCTTTTGAATTCCAAACCCAAAAATATTTTCCCTTTAGGATTGACCACTTTGAGCCTTAAGCCAAATTTTTCTTTGAAGCCCTCTATATTATTCCTAGCCTTACAAAAAGACCAAAATATTCAACCCAAGTGTGTAAGGATAAATTTTATCAAGGCATTAAATTTGTGATCATAAAAAATGTATTAATCGGTAATGCTATGAGCCGATTCAAAAAAAAAAAGAGAAAAGAAAAAAAAAAGAAGATGTTGAATCTAATTCAACAACAATGAATTGCAAATGACGAAGCAAATTAGACTTAGTCTAATGTCATGCAAAAGAAAAGCAAAAGAAAGAAGAAATATATTGATGATCATAAATTTTAAATAAAAATATGCCAAGTCATGATAGAATAAATTCTTGCCACTTCTAGCATAATAATTTCCCTTTCCTACCATATGTTACAATCGTATGCCCCGTTATAACCCTTAAATAAGACCTCGAGATCTCGATTTGAGGAAATGAGCCGGTGGCGGGTTGGTCTGATTGCAAGTTTATGGGATAATTTAATTGAAATTGATTTTGAGTGTTCACTGATTAAACCCCATTGAGAGTGAGTGAAATTTCCGTTCCTACTATATGTGAGGCTCTATTTCTTGAAACATGTTCATGTCATCCCTTGATTCTGATTATTAATCCTTGCATTTTTCAAACATGATATTCATGAAGGGTTGATAATAATGTTTGATTTGTAGGCCCGATGTAGTGAGAAAGTATCATTCATTAAACACTGCAATCTAGGGGATTTAACACTTGTAGTTTTTTATTGTCTTATCCCAATCGAGAAAGAATGTGATTTATGAAGCCACGAAAATGAATTGAATATGTAGAGTCCATGTTCTTAGGAACATTGACTCTGACTGCTCGGGGACGATCAGTATTAAATGTGAGGATGTTGATAATGGCCAGAAATGACCATTATTTTCAATCCATTTCCGTGTCTGAAACGGGCATTTGATCGCATTCCGGTCTTATATTAAATAAGAAAGCAGTCGAATTGGACTGATTTATGCATAATTGTAAAAATATTGAGCTGGTATGAAAAATGCATAAATATGTAATTTTATTACATACTTATGTTAGAAAAATCCAAAAATATGAGAAAAAGAAAAGAAAAGAAAAGAAAAAGGAGCGAAAAAGATGGGCAAAAGAATAAAGCAAGCCCACAAAATACAAAAAGATGGGAAAAGAGAGAAAAAGCCCACAAAAAGAACAATTTCGGCCCATCTGGCCCATTCAGCCCAGTCCTGGAGCACCCGGTCGCGGAAGCTCCTGTGTCGCGGTCCATGGCTTAGCGACACAGGAGGGATTAGCGACCCAGCATGCAACATAAAGAAGAGACCAGTCCAGATAGGCTGTGTCGCTAAGCCCGAGTCGAGGACCATGGCTTAGCGACACAGGAAGGTTCCGCGCCACAAACACCTTGAGGACCAAGCCATGTCCCCAGTCGAGGACCATGGTTCCGCGACACAAGCATGGATAGCGACACAGACGCACCAATAGAGACCCAAGACCCAGTCGAGAAGCCTTACCACATGCAGTGATGTTCCGCTACACAGTGTGATGTGTGTGATGTCTTGAGACACAGTGGGCCTCAGATCAAGCCCATGAGCCTAGGGTTCCACTTCTATAAATATGAGGTGACCCCCAAGAGCTCAGGGTTGGAAAATTAGAATTTCATTCCCTTGAAGACACTTTGGAGGATTCTCTCTACGTAGTTTTAGTTTAGTTTTAATTTTTTGTATTATTTAATTTTTGCCCTAGTTTAGCCTAGCTTAGCTTAAATTTCAGTTTTGTTTTCTGTTTTTCAGCTAGGTAGCCAGTTTTATACTGTGTTTTTCATTCTAAACTCTTTGTTTCTAGGGTTTTGTAATACCCAAATGATGGGTATTAACAAACCCATCTAATAAAATGGGAAGTTAATCTGGAAATGAGTCCCAAAACTATGAAATGGGTGTTACTACCCATGGATTCTTATTGCTTTCATTTTTATTTGGGTCATTTGACCTCTATTGCTTACTGCTTCTTTATTCTTGGATGATGTTATGTATGTGCGTGGTTAAACCCTAGATTAGGTGCTGCTTTACTTTTAAATTCTGTTTTAGGTAGATTTATCTTTATTCAAGCATGTTATTATAGATTTTGATTTCTATTTGGTTGTTTTTAGCCTAGAAGTGCTTTTTAATCCGAAATAGGGTGAGATCACGTTGTATGCATGCCACTATTTAAGTCTGCTTTTACTGACTTGTGTCCTGAACCATCCATGTCGCTAACCGACTCCGGTCGCTAGGCCACGCCTGTCGACAGGGAGGCTGTTCCGCGACATGGATATCTAGGGACACTTGTCTTAATATTCTGAAAACCCTTGGTCGCAAGGCATTCATGTCGCGGACCCACGGTCCGCGACTCAAACCCTGCTTAGCGACCAGGAACCAAACTCGTTATTTTTCTCTGCATGGCTCCTGTCACGGAATACCCTTGTCGCGGACCCACGGTCCGCGACTCAACTTTTATTCCGAGACAGGAAATTATGCCTTGTATTATTTTTAAAAACCCAGTCGCTAAACACCCTGTCGCGGACCCACGGTCCGCGACTCAATTTCCAGATTAGCGACTGGGAGCCAAAACACTTAGAAATTTTTCAGAAAATCTTGTGTCACTAAACTCCTGTCGCGGACCGTGGGTCCGCGACACAACCCTTGCTTAGCAACACAAGGTGATACTCTGCCAAAATTTTTGAAAACCTGTCGAGGTACTCATGTCGTGGGTCTCGACTCATGACACAATTTATGGTATTTAGACAGGATCTCCTCTTCTATTTAATCCTAAAAATTCTGACTTCTTGACCTCTATTATATTGCAAACACTCACATTTTAATCCCACAAATTAAGATGTAATATCCCAGAATTGCAATATAAGGCATTATGCTGCCAAAATTTTGATTCTCCATTTCCCATCAATTAATTAATTGAACCCTCTATTCATTAATAATTAATGATTGTAATTAGCAATGATTAAATCACTAATTGTTATGATTAAAGGATCTTTGTTCAATTGTCATTAAAACACGGACTGTAATTAATTATGGTAGGAGGGATTATTTAAGCCATCACATATGGATTGATTCCATAAACTTGCATGAGAAACCAATGTCTCTCATACAAGTTCTTTTCTTTTCTTTATTTTATTTTATTTTATTTTATTTTGTCCTTTGCGTATTGTGTGTAACAATTAGTAAAGAATACATCAGAATAATGTTGGCGGGTATTCCCTCACGGATAACTAGCTCGTATTCTGGGTATTAGTTACTAAATGTTATTTTGCATGGTCTGGATAGCAGTCGGTGGAAGCCTTGGCGGTTCGCCCATCCGGGGTTATAATAGCTGCTCAGTTGGCTCATATCCAGATACAGTTTTATTTTCTTTTTCTTAATTTCCAAACCCAAATTCCAATCTGAAGTATAACTCTGCTAATGTCTGTCAACATTGGCTGATAAGTGTTGCAGAAAGGAAGCATGTAGGTTTTTATCTGAATTCACAGACAGTAGGGGCCTAACTGGTAGCGACACTGCCATTTTAGGGTTTCATCTGTCTAAATTCGCTCCATCCGAGTGATTGGGAAATTGGACAGTAGATGTTTACAGTCCACCTGATTATTCTGCCACTATTTGGTCCTCTGACCACCTCATATTCGTGTTTCACTCTCTGTCTAGACCCGCCTCTATATTTTGGGTCAATTAATTTTGCACTTCCATATATCCGTATGCATGCTATTATTATGTATTATTGTGGTCTAACATTATTTTGGGATCCTTCCCTTGGACAATAGAAGTCTAGATTTTAAACAGATATTGTATATTAAATTTCCAACAAAAACTCCTTTATAAAAATCCGGATCTGAGCAATGGATAAATTCTTCATTTATGACTAATTCATATTCTGTCAAGGGTTGATTTTGGGAAATTAGAAGTAGAGTCAGCGATTAGGTCTCATCTAGACTGAAAGGATCTGTGTTTTAATTGAGAGTCTATTACCTGTTTAGGGAATGGTTTTCAAACTCATTATTTTCCAAAATTGCTGATTGTTGGGAATCTGAGATTAAATATTATACCGATATGGGGTCCACTTGGACTCAAATACAGTGTAGTAAATAATCTTAGAGGAACAACATCCAGGCCTTGGTTATTTTCTAAGATAGGGTTGAGTATTCTTTCAACTGCTATCCTCTCCCACCAAAGCCTATTTTTGAGTCCTGGGTGAGTACATCCGGAATGAACTAAATTATTAGTTCATTTCATTAGTTTGTATCTCATAACCACCTGGAATGAAGTGAACACTGCGAGCGGTTCACCGAGAGCCGGGAATTCTTGATCCATACCCCTTCATTCTGATGGGGAGCTATCTTTCACTACCAGAGTCAGATTTTCAAAACCTCCGGGTGATAGGATTTTAACTGCTTTCTTTACTGCTTTCTTTTAAATGCTTTCAATAGAGGTCACTCGGTTGTATTGAGAGTTGCGTAACTGCTACTAGGATTGATAGTTAAGGGATAGTTCAGGGCTTGATTAGAACCTTTGGGTGTGACATGGGAGAATGATAGTAGTACTTGACATGTCAATAAATGATTTGTCAGGTGTTACTTGTCCACCACAGATGAAGTAACATACCCAGGCCATGGCAATTACAAATCTGTGGTATCTTAGAAATTGCGGTCGTAAGAAAATGTAAACTCACGCTGTAAGTACCTGTCTGTTAAAGGGAACGCAGTATTGAGAACATGAGAATTAGCTATCTGACAGGATTATCCCAAGCAAAGATCTGTGTATAAAAATGGAAGTTTAATACTGCCTTATCTAAGTCTTGTCCAATTTTTATTCTTTTCTTCATGTCCCTTCTGTCCACACTGTGAATCAGCTTCATAGCTAGCATAGTGTAAATTTTCACTGCTTTTATATATAGTATTTATTGCATTCTTAGAATAATTTCACCCGCTTTCTAGAATAGAATCCTTGTGCTCTGTTGAATAGACTTAAGCGCTTTCGTAATGTAGTTTAAATTCATGCCAGTAGTTGTTAATCACTTTTCAAACCAATTGGAGCAATATGAATGGCAAATCTGGTAAAACGACGTGGGCCCTGCTTCCATCGCACATCCTCCAGTGAACGATCCGGTCTTACTATAAATTACTGCAATTTTTGATACCGTGCGCTTTCGGGGGCACAGTTTCTTAACACGAGTAATAAAAACGTGACAACCTATAAACATATCCATAATCCCAACTCCGCAATCATAAAATGATTTTCATTAAACAAAATCAAGACCGGGGTTCTATTATTTCGAAAATACTCGTGTGGGAAATTGTCAAAAGTTTCACTTCGCAAGGACATAAGAGATGAGGTCGATCTACGTGGCTATGATCATACCGAAGATTTAGTTCACCTAGCCGCCAAAATTGAATCACAACATAAAGGCAGAGCACCACGTGTTACTTTTGGAAACAGTTCAGCCGGACCCAGCAAGCCTTGGCCTGTTAAGAATTGGACAGGTAAGTCGTGGCCCAAGCCTGAAGAAAAGCCGAACCAACCGAAAGGATTTGAAATAGTCAAAGATTTCAAAGCCTACAAGCCTCCAGCACCGAGAGCACAACCAGAGCGACCAAAAAGAGACATCAAGGATGTCATATGTTTCAAGTGTCAGAGAAAGGGACATTATTCTCCTGATTGTCCTTTCACAAAGAGAGTCGCAGTGTTGGAAAGTGGCCATTTGAAAATTTTGGAATCAGATGAAGAGGGATCGGATGAGAATCCTGAATGTTTCGATGATGCGGAACCAAGTGGTGATCATGAGATCATCGAAGAAGAGGAAGAAAGGGTCTTAACCACATTTGTGGCCATGAGAACCCTCAGCGCTGACAAGATTAATCCACCACTGGATAAACAAAGGGAGAATCTCTTTCATTGTCATTGTGATATAAATGGTAATTTGGCTTCTGTGATATTAGATAACGGTAGTTGTACTAACGTTGTGAGTACTTATGTTATTCGCAGGTTAGGTATCCAAACTGAAGAACATCCAAAGCCATATCATCTGCATTGGATGAATGACAATGGAACTTTGAAGGTGAATCAAATAGCCAAAATTCCCATCAAGATTGGTTCTTACTCTGAGAAGGTTTTATGTGATATTGTACCTATGACTGCATGTCATATTCTGTTAGGTCGACCATGGTTGTATGATAGAGACGTAACGTATAGAGGTCGTGCCAATTCTTTAAGTTTTCTATATTGTAATAAGTTGTACACTGTAAAGCCACTCCCTCCTAGGATTATAAGGTTAGATCAGGAAAGACTTAGGGAGAATATGAAGAAAGAAGAAGAAGAAGAAGAACACAAGGCAAAGCAAAAAGGAAAGGCTAAGATTTCCACTGTAGAGATTTGTGATGTTGCATCCAAACCTTGCCTCCTGCTGACAAAGACTGATTTCAAGCAAGCAATTCAAGGCGACAACACAGCAGGTCATTGTTTTCTTGCTTACTATAAACCTGTTGAGTTAATTAAAAGGACTTGCAATGCTACACCTGAAATTCCTGTAAATTTTGCTAGGATGCTGGAAGAAAACAAAGATGTATTTCCAGAAGAAATACCAACAGGTTTACCACCTTTGAGAGGTATTGAACATCAGATTGACTTTGTGCCAGGGGCTTCTATTCCAAACAGACCAGCATATAGGATGAGTCCTGAAGAGACTAAGGAGATTCAGAAGCAAGTGCAAAATTTGTTGGATAAAGGATGGGTACGCGAAAGTCTATCACCGTGTGCGGTACCAGTTCTCTTAGTTCCTAAGAAAGATGGAACATGGAGAATGTGCGTCGATTCTAGGGCTGTCAATGCCATAACTATCAAGTACAGGCACCCCATCCCACGCCTTGATGATATGTTAGACGAGATTGGGCATGCGAATATCTTTTCCAAGATTGATCTTAGGAGTGGATACCATCAGATCCGAGTGAAACCTGGAGATGAGTGGAAAACAGCTTTTAAGACCAAGTTCGGATTATACGAATGGCTCGTGATGCCATTTGGTCTAACCAACGCTCCGTCTACATTTATGCGTCTCATGAATGAGACTCTTCGTTCTTTCATTGGCAAATTTGTTGTTGTCTATTTCGATGATATTTTGATATACAGTGCCAACGAATCTGATCATCTTTTTCATGTCCAACAGGTGATCAACAGGTTACGAGAAGTGAAGCTATACGCCAACATGGAGAAGTGTACTTTTCACGCAACCGAGCTGAACTTCTTAGGGTTTATTGTTGGACAAGGAGGTCTCAAGGTTGACGAAACCAAGGTCAAAGCCATTTCTGATTGGCCGCCTCCAAAGAATGTACATGAGATTCGTCAGTTTTTAGGTCTCTGTGGATTCTTCAGACGCTTTGTGGCATAGTTCAGTGTGATTGCCGCGCCCCTGACAACGCTACTTAAAAAAGACAATCATTTTAAGTGGGGGTCGACGGAAGAAAAAGCGTTTGGATCATTAAAAGAGAAGTTGACACATGCTCCAGTGCTTGCCTTGCCAAATTTTTATCTACCGTTCGAAGTTGAATGCGATGCATCAGGAACGGGAATGAGAGCAGTGTTAATTCAGGAAGGTCGTCCGATAGCCTATCACAATGAAAAGTTCTCGGGAGCACAGTTGAACTATTCCACCTATGATAAAGAACTTTATGCTGTGGTGAGGTCTTTGAGAGTGTGGCAACATTACCTTCGAGGTCGAGAATTTGTGATCAACACAGATCATGAAACCTTGAAGCACATACGGGGTCAAGGACAATTGAGCAAGCGCCATGCGCGTTGGAGCCAGTTCATTGAAGGATTCCCTTATGTCATTCGCTACAAAAAGGGAAAGGATAATATAGTCGCAGATGCTCTATCTAGGAGATCGACCCTTGCTGCTCTTGCCACAACACATTTATTGGGATTTGAGCACATCAAAGCTTTATATGCAACGGATCCTGATTTTGAAGAAGCGTACCGAAACACTGAGGTATATGCTTTTAAGGAATTTTCAAGATTGGATGGTTTTCTATATCGGGAAAATAGGCTGTGTATTCCTAGGGGCTCCGTTCGAGAATTGTTGATTCATGAAGCCCATAATGGACATCTGATGGGACATTTTGGGAAGAATGCTACAGCTGAGATCTTATCTAAGAGATTTTATTGGCCTGGTATAAGGAAACAAGTTGAAGATTTCATTGCTAAGTGCATCGTGTGCTTGAAAGCCAAGTCTACGGTCAAACCTCATGGATTATACCAAGCTTTACCCGTTCCAGCTGGACCATGGCTAGATATCTCCATGGATTTTGTGCTTGGTCTACCACGAACTGCAAGAGGAAAGGATTCAATATTTGTGGTGGTAGATAGGTTCTCAAAGATGGCTCATTTCTTACCGTGCACAAAAACCAGCGATGCACTGCACATTGCAAAGTTGTTTTTCAAAGAGATTGTGAGACTGCATGGGATTCCGAAATCCATTGTGTCGGACCGGGATGTTAAATTTCTAAGCTACTTCTGGAAATCCCTTTGGAGTGAAATCGGTACAAGGTTGTTGTTCTCAACTGCATTCCATCCACAAACCGACGGCCAGACTGAAGCTGTCAACAGGGTATTAGGTAATCTACTTCGTATCATTACTGCTTCAAATTATAAGAGTTGGGATGAATGTTTTCCATATATAGAATTTGCATACAATAGACATATTCATAGTGCAACTCAGTGCCTTCTTTCCCTCTGGGAGTTTAGCTAGCTTCCACGTGTGATTTGCTTCAAGGGAATGCATTTTCTCGTCCATGGCTTTCTTCTGATACTACTGCTGCAATGCCAACCATTGTATTGCCCTGGAAGTGGTATAAGTTATTTTTCCTTATACCTTTCATGACGACAAGTGCTCCCGAGATCACTTTCATAATCCCATTCTGAATGCTGATGGAGTGGCCTTTAGCTTCCAAGAGTCCCACAGATATGAGATTCTTAGCAAATTTCGGTATGTACCGAACTTCCGTCAGCACCTTGGTTGTTCCATCGTGGTTCTTCAGATATACTGAGCCAACTCCAGCTATCTGGCAATATCCGTTGTTGGCTAGGTAGACAACTCCACCGTCAACACTTTCAAAGTTGACAAACCACTCCTTCCTGGAACACATGTGGAATGAGCATCCTGAGTCTAACAACCAGTCGTCAGTGCATGTCGTTACCGATGAGACACAAGCTAAAGAATACTCTGTCTCATCACTATCAGCAACACAAGCCTCTGCTACTGCTTTCCCCTTTTTCTTTTGCATCTTAGGACAATCTTTCTTCCAATGTCCTTTCTCGTGACAAAAGATACATTCATCTTTTGACACTCTGCCTCTTGATTGGGATCTGCCTCTTCTGTCTGGCTTGTACTTGTGGCTACGGCCTCGAACGGTATGAGCTTCACCAGTCGAACTTCTGTGTTCTAACTTATCCTTCTTTCTGATCTCGTTAGAATATAAGGCAGTGGTAACTTCTTTAAAGGAAATTGTTTCCTTTCCAGTCAGCATACTAACAATTATATGCTCGTATTCATCGGGGAGTGAAGCTAACAGTATCAGCGCCTTGTCAACGTCATCTATCTTTTCGTCGAGATTCAATAAATCGGTGACCAAAGAATCGAATCTTGTTATGTGTTCATTCATCGTGGTACCGGGCAAATACTGGAATCGATACAGCTTCGTCTTCATGTAGAGCTTGTTCTCCGTGCTCTTTTTCATGAACTTATCCTCCAGTTCTTTCCACATTCTGTGTGCCATCGTCTCTCTCATAAGCGGATACTTCTGCTCCTTTGAGAGACATAGCCGAATTGTACCACACGTAAGGCGGTTGATCCTCGTCCAGTCTTTATCATCAACACCATCTGGTTTGGTTTCTTCAAGTGCCCCATCCAGCTCCTGCTGGTACAAGATGTCCAACACCTCGCACTGCCACATACCAAAATTATTGGTACCGTCGAATTTTTCGACGTCAAATTTGGCATTTGAAACCATCGTCCGTCATGACGATGTCACTAACAGCTTCGAATCTGAAGTTGACGTTTCACCGGACCTATCCGCCATTTCTGCTTCAAAGTTTAATTAATAGCTCACAAACGGTAGCTCAACCGAGATGCGTTTCTGATGTGGAAGATCAGCTTAGCTGCGACCACAGAGCATACTATGCAACCAAGACTCTGATACCAATTGTTGTGGAAATCGGGTTAGTTTCCACCAAAATTATACCCGAATAATGGAGCTATTAATTAAACAATAAAGAGAACACCAAGATTTAACGAGGTTCGGCACAAATTTGCCTACGTCCTCCGGGCCCCACCGAATTATTATTTCACTATGAGGGAAGAAATAATACAAAGGGTTTTGGAAACAATTTCCTGACACAAAACCCACTCGACAAGAGACTTACAACAGCTACTCACTAAAGAAGAGCCTACACTAACATTTGGTGTTTATTGCTCTCTTTAAGAGTGCTATGAGATGAAATGATTTGGGGGTGATTGAAATGAAATATTTTTGCCTCTATTTATAGGCATTCCTAGCCGTAATATGCATAGTAGTCCAAAGCCGTAATATGCATAGTAGTCCACAGCCGCATTTTGAATAGTAGTAGGCATGTGAACAAATCAACACCTCATTTTGGAAGGCAACAACTAACATTATTTAATAAAGTACTAACATTACAATAATTTTTTTGTGGACAAAGCTCATGAAGTTTGGTTGAATTGAGTAAATTCGATCATGTCTTTATAAAGTTGATTATTGCTCGTAGATGTTTTTCTCCTCGCACCAAAAACGGAATGGATTTCGAGAATATGATCTAAATAAGTCATATGAACATGGTTCTCATTACATTTGTGAATCTGAACGTACAAATATTCCTTCAAAATCAAATTAATGGATTATTTTAAGACAACAGAATATTTTCATTGTGGCTCATAACTCATACTCCGTAATTGACATCGATCACATGTGACTTACGCCCACCATATGTACATATGTATTTTTTTTACAAAAAAAATACCAATCAAATTCTCTCTTAATTCTTAATTAGTCCATGATTAGGTTGTGAAATAGGGTTAATTAAATACTCTTCATTGCATTGTTTTATTGTTGGTTATAATAACTTATAACCATGTCGTAGTAGTAATTAACAAGAAGAAACGTGGCGACGCCTCCTCATTCTCTGCAACTCCCTGGACTCCAGTTCCTCCCAATTTAAGTAGTCGTCTTCAGTCGTTCGCGCACTGTACTCTACGCTGTAAGTCTCGTCTCAATCTCATCTCTGTTGTCTCTGATAATACTGTGTACACATTACGCACTGATCTATCTGGCTTTCAGCTCCCGGGACCCCTGAAAGATAATCCACTGTCCACTTCAAAAGGCGCTGACAACCTCATATGGCGATCCCAATGGTCCTTTTTTTTTTTTTTTCATCCCACAAGTCACATGTCAACAGCTGAAAGCCTGAAGAGACACATCACTTACAATTTCACAAACCCTCACCACCACCACTGATAGTAGTAATAGTGGTATTAAAATCGAAGAAGAATTGTGGGAAATTAAATTCAGGAATAGGAATCGGAGCGGAGATCGACTACGGGACGACCCACGAGGCCTGTCTCCTTTACATCAATGGTGATCCCCACAACATTCCCCATTTTCATCTTTTCCATGATTCCATCTCTTCTTCTTTGCCCTCCTCTCAGTTTCTTCAATTCGCCCACCTTTTAATGTTGTAATAATAAAGATGATCGTAATAAATCAGGACAAGATATAGAAACGACAACGACAATTAAGCGTCGGCAGGGTCGGGCGTGGGCGAGAGAGCAACTGAGCAAGTGCAAGTCTCATTTCAAGTCGCCTCCTCCTTTGGATTTTTCACAAACTCCTCCTTTCCCAGTTTTCATTTTCAAAAAAGGTACCCTTTTTCTTAGGCTACAAAAGTGTTTTGCTATTTATTGCCCGTGATAAGGACCGAACGGGGTTTGTCAAGGATAAGCAGGAATCGCCACATTCAAAAAGCCAATTAATTTCCATTCCCTCGTGCTTTCAGGGACGACGACACTCTGAGAACATTCTCGCATTTTTCAAGGCTGAATCCAATGGAGATTATACAGGTGAAGTTGGGTTTCTTGCTTCTTATTCTGTTTTCTGCACCCTTTACTGGAACCGCCGCCAGAGTCGGCGCCGCCGCTTCTCGCCGGAAACTTGAAGCTAGGAGGCACTTGAACCGGCTCAAGATCAACAAGCCTCCCCTCAAGACCATTATGGTGTGTGTGCCCGTGTGGGTGTGGTTGTATTTATGTATTTGCGTGTGTGGAATTTATTTCAAAAGCTGTCAGGAGTAATACATGTGTTGTTTTCCTGTGCTGCAAAAATAGAGCCCAGATGGTGATATCATAGACTGTGTTCACATATCTCACCAGGCAGCTTTTGATCATCCTCTATTCAAAAACCACACTATTCAGGTTAGAATTTGTTATTACATCTTCTGGCAGAAAATGTCATTTCATGTTTGTCCAATTTTCATTATCTTGATAATGCATGAGTAAGGGGTTTCATTTCATTTCATTTGTTTTGTGGATTTCCGATTCTTGCAGATGAGGCCAAGTTACCACCCAGAAGGGCTTTTCAGTGAGAACAAAGAGGAAACTATTGGGCCAAAGCCAATAGCTCAACTATGGCAGATGAATGGCAAGTGCCCACAAGGGACAATTCCTGTAAGAAGAACCAAGACAGAGGATGTCCTCAGAGCAAGCTCCATAAAGAGATTTGGGAAGAAGAGCCACAGATCAATTCCTAGGCCAACCTCAGCCTCTCCTGAACCTGACCTCATTAACCAAAATGGCCACCAGGTAATAAATAATCCAAATTCATCTACACCTAGCTACCTTCCTGCATAAAGTAATTCCATTTCCTGAAAGTTGAATCTTTTGTTATAAAGGGGGAAGCCCTTTTGTGCTACAGTGGATTCCCATTTCCTACTCACCTTTTAATTTCAACTTTGTGCAAGGGCTGTTTTGCTCCTCTTTTTTCAATGTGGTTTTTGACACTTGATAGTTTTGTTTAGCATGCCATAGCCTATGTTGAAGGAGATGAGTATTATGGAGCAAAGGCAACCATAAATGTATGGGATCCCAAAATCCAGCAGCCCAATGAATTCAGCTTATCCCAGCTCTGGATCCTTGGAGGCTCTTTTGCTTCAGATCTCAACAGCATTGAAGCTGGCTGGCAGGTAAAAGAAGACAGTAACTTTTGTCCAACCAGCATTTGTTCCTTTTTAACTTCCCATTTAACTTTTTGGGTTAAAAATTAAAAAATCCACAGGTAAGCCCTGATCTGTATGGAGATAACAACACAAGACTCTTCACCTACTGGACTGTAAGCCACCAGTTTTCATATTCAAAAAAAAAAAAAAAAAAAAAAAAAAAAAAAAAGTTAATCTTTCTTGTCATTTTTGGGCATTGACAGCTAGCAGAGGCCTACATGATTCTAAAATGTTCCTTTTTGTTTTTATCAATTTTGAAAATTGAAATGAACAGAGTGATGCCTACCAAGCCACGGGATGCTACAACTTGCTGTGCTCTGGCTTTGTTCAAATTAACAATGAAATAGCATTAGGGGCCAGCATCTACCCCATTTCTGCCTACCGCGATCCACAATTTGACATCAGCATTCTTGTCTGGAAGGTTTGATTTTTTTGTAATGCTTGGTTTCCTTTTCTTGGTAGCCATGTCCCCACCTCCTTTTTTTCTTCTAATCTTCAACCTTGAAAGAATAAAGAAATAATTGCATTCTATCTGATAGCTGTTGGTGAATAATAGTATTGTGTATCATGTGACAGGCAAATGATGTTCCTCCCAAATCTTGGATGCATCTCTCCACATGGAATCTTTGACAAACACATATGCTTCTTTTCTCTGTTTTTGTTTGTTAACATATACTAGTACTTCATCACATTTCTATATTCCTGTCATTCTGTCATGCGTAATTTGCCCATGTTAGTTCTAGAGTGGTTTATGCAACTTGAATGGCCAACTAGTTTTCAACTTTAACTGTCTTCATCGTTTACCTTTCAAAAGAAGAAGCACATTTGAAAATATCTATCGTCAATTGTTGGCTCAATATCTACTTTTAGTATGCGACGTTAGTTTTTCTATCTGGTTTATGTTCTTGATGGACAAAATATATATTCCATGGCAGGATCCTAAAGAGGGGAACTGGTGGATGCAATTTGGGAGGGACAATGTGCTAGGATACTGGCCGGCCTTCATGTTTTCGTATTTGTCGGACAGTGCATCAATGGTTGAATGGGGAGGCGAAGTTGTTAACTCACAGTCAGATGGGCAGCACACCACCACTCAAATGGGCAGTGGGCATTTCCCAGACGAGGGATTCGGCAAGGCCAGCTACATGAGAAATATTCAGGTTGTTGATGGTTCGAACAACCTCAGGGCTCCCAAGGATGTTGGCATTTTCACTGAGCAGTCAAACTGCTATGATGTGCAGCTTGGCAAGAGTGGTGACTGGGGCAACTATTTTTACTATGGAGGCCCTGGGAGGAACCCTAATTGTCCTTGATTCAAGGTTAATTTTTTTTTTAAGTGTGTATATGTGGGAAATGGGATTTGGATTTGGACATGGACATGAACTTGGTTTTCCTTCTTGGAAAACCTTTCTTCTCTTTAGGATGTCTTTACTCTTTAGTCTCTAATACTATGCCCCTTCCTAAATTGGGCAAATAAACCTTTTTAGGACAGGGATTGTGTTGGCACTTAGTAGTATGTAATTGTGCATTTTTACTTGTATGAATGTATAAAAGTTTTATGCCTGAAATGGCTGAAACTACATTACATAGTCTCAAATCTCCACATATGAATCAAACAACACCATATGAAAAACAAAAAACACCAAACAAACAATGAATAACCTGTAGGGGTAAAGACAATGTTGAGGAATGAAATTACATGGCATTGTTACACATGCCTTTATTTTTGATGCACCAGAGTGGTTGTAAAGGTTCTGCGCCTATCCCCCGTGTCGTCATTCTGTATCGCCATTCCATCAACCTATCCGTAGCCCCCGCAAACCTCTTCTTCCCAGTTTCATCGCGGTTGCCTGACCACAAGGATTCAGCCATGGCCGAAGCTCTTGGCCAGATCCGTGAATCCATGACTGTTGGATCTGCCTGCTCCGACCACAATGCTATCTCCGCTCCCAGCACCAGCTTCGATTCAGCCTTTGTCAATCCATATGTTATGTCATAATTGTATATCAATTGCCATGTTTTGAATGGTCCACACCACGATCCACCATTGCCCTGATCGGCATCAGGAGGGCGATTATATATACTGTTGTTCCCTGTAAAATCACCATGCCCACAATCCAAGTAGAAGAAATCGGCTGAGGAAACAATTGCGCGATAACCAGCATCCACAATCCGCTTCGTGTTGCTGGGTCCATTGGTCCAGGATTGCAGGATAACATGTTCTGGTGGAAGCAATGAAGCAGAGACATTCACACCAGCAGACAACAAGACATCTTCCCAATAAACCACCGTCCGGTTTAGAGAGACGATGTAAGGCAGAGTTGAATTGATAAACCTTTCAAGAATCTGACTGAGGGTTCCGTTGTTGGAAAGGAAAGCTTTAATGGTAGGATCACTCTCCCAGCACTTCTGATTGATCTCATCAGCTCCTCCGTGATACAATTGATCAGGAAACATGGAAACAACGTCACGGACAACATTTTCGACCACCTGGTAGGTTTTAGGGTTTAAGGGGTTCAATTGTCCAGTTCCAGGCTCAGATGCGTACGGCGCGGAATCTCCAGCAGGCCACCAGAACTCGTTCGCGCAAGTGACGATTTCAGGGTAAGCTCCAGCCCATGATCCAGTGTGTGCTGCAAATTGAAATTTATGACTCAATTCTTGCAATTCGATTCCCAAATTTGCAGATTTCGATTACGTAAATGTGAATTGTGATGGAAGTTGGGACTCACCAGGCATGTCGATTTCGGGTAAAACCCTAACACCGTACTCCATTCCGTACTCAACCACTTTCTTCACGTCCGCAGCCGAGTACTTCATCCCCTTGCCGTACGCACCCTTCGCCGCCAAATCGGGCTCCGATGGCACTGCAAGGGGGAACGAATGCGAGTCCGTGATGTGCCAGTGGAAGACATTAAGTTTGTTCATTCCCATTGCCCGAATCAGCCGCATCAGATGCTCTATGCCGTAGAAGTTTCTCGAAGTGTCGAGCATTATGCCTCGGTGAACGAAAAGCGGCGCGTCCGCTATGTACAGCCCACACGCTACCGTCGACGACGGCGCCGAGTACACCAGCTGCGCGAACGTCTCAAGCCCGCGCATAGCGCCCCACGCGGTTCCGGCGTGGAGGACCGCCACGGCTTTGCCGCAGGGGATTGTGAGCGAGTAAGATTCGTCAACACCGTGAGTCAATGGGGCGGACTCGTCGTAGACGACGACGTTGAGAGCTGAGAGTGGCGTCGATGACGTGACATTGAGCGAGGGAGGGACGAGAGGGGTATAACGCTCCGTGTGGACACGGCGGAGGCAGCGCTGGACTGCGGTGGTGAGGTAGCGGTGGGGCGGCGAGGCGATGGAGAAATTGGGGGAGAGGAGGGTGGCCTGCGGCTGGGGCCAGTGGAATTTGGTGGGCTTCGGCCAGACGTCGATTGGAAATTGGACGGCTGAGATTTGAGGAACGGTGAGAGGAAGAATTATAGCGACGAGAAGGCTAAGAATAGGAATTCTGGTGTCGCGACAAAAGTCCATTTTGAAAATCATGTGATGTAATTTATGATTCCTAAGATCGTACGCTTATGTGTATTTATATTGTGAACACACAGTGTGATTTACTTCTCCGTCAAAGCTGTCAAAAATCCAATCACATACATATACACCTCCGTGGTGGTGTTGTTACGTATTGTTTTTTGGCACTATTCACTGTTTAACTTTGATTCAATTTTTTATCATAGCTATGTAAGAAAAAATATAGTCAAGTGAAATCTTGTTAGATTTGTCTAATCTTGTAGTTTTAGACAATTAACTTTTTGTTGTACACAATTTAAGTTATTAACCGTTAAAAATGTGTATCTTCATATGTGTTGGGTGGGTCCGTAACAAAAATAGTGAGACAGATGAAGTAGTATATACTACTCCAGATACAAAAAAATCCGTTTGGACAAAAAAATGTAGGTTATTTTTTATTTATGCTTTCAATAAAATCATTTCTGTCATATGTATGCGTATGGATTAGCTTTTGTTTAAAAATAATGTAAGTAGTATATTTTTTGGTAAACATTGACACGCATGTATCGGCAGTACGCTTTAGGCGCCGAACGAGAAATGTTATTCACAGATCTGAAACTTAGCACTTGTTTTCTTATTGATTCCAAGGGTGGCAACGCTCTTGAATTCAATCTATTGGAACCGAATTAGCACTTCTCAGATCAGGCTAGGCCTCTCCAGCTGAGCTGGGATAAAAACCTGGATGCACTAGCGATTGGCACATAGGGGAGTGGTTGCCCGGGCTTCTCGGTCTGGTATCTTGCACCTCGCGTTCATGATATCTACATTGTACCCTGGAGACACAGTCGAAGTACGTCCAGCAAAGATGTGTGGAATTTTAAACTCCACAAATTATAAAAGAGAATAAAATGGAGGGATACGGGCCGAGTGGGAATCGAACCCCAATCATAAGGTTGGAAGTCATGAGACATGACCACTCTGTGAAGTACCCATTTCCAATAAAAATTATACTATGTTTGATAGAAACAATCAAGCATACTAAAACACATACAAAAATATGAAATTATCCTTAATAAAATACTACTCCATAATATTTATATTTAAGATATTATAAACTCAAATTTTTTTTGCTTGACTATATACTCAAATTGAACATGTAATATCTATATCTCAAAATTTATTTTTTATGAAATAAAAATTTATTAAAAATTTATGTTTTGTACAAATAATTTTATTCCATTAATTCAAAAAATCATTAAAAAATTATTATTGAAACTAAATATTTATATTTATTTTTGTTATTAGCTGCCTAGAGGAAATTTTTAATAATAAATTTCACCAATATTGTATTTAATATATTTTTTTAAACTCCCAACATATAGTTTGGGGTTCGACTCTCCACCCAGCCCCATATCCCACCCATTTATTCACTTTGTAATTTGTGTAGTATGTGTTCTCACCATCATTTCCTAACTTGTATAGGTTATTCAACAAAAATAAAATAGACTTCTATATATATTTAATATTTTATAAAAAGTAGTTATAAAAAAATTATAATGTACTGTATAAAATAATTAATACTATGATATATATATATATATATATATATATCCTTTTGATAATGTCAATCATTCAAAAATCCTTTTGAATATCCTCAATTCAAATGTACTTTTCACTACCAAAGCAATAATTTTTTAAATGTTATTAATCCAAACCCCAAAATTAGTCAGCTTTTATTTTTAATCCAAACCCCAAAATTACCTTATCATTCCTTTTTGACTTGGTTTGCCCATTTTTTCATGTCTTTTACTCAATTCTCCCCCCTTTTTTTTTAAAAAAATTAATGCATAAATATTACACAACAAATAAACATTCATTTCAAATGACATAATCATGTTTCATCATGACTAATTTAATTTATAGTATATAACAATAAATCTAATGAGTCCCAAGATAACTGAACCTGTTGCTACAAAATATTCACGCATCCCATGATAGAAACCAAGAATTGTTTTATTACTTACTCAATATCCAATACATCAAATAACCAAACAAATTATTTTCGAATGTACGATCCAATTTGATTTATATAGTTACAGATCATGTATTATCCTAATACGATACTGCTATCATTTTTTTTTCGCTCAAGTCACAGAGAATGTTTATAGTTTATTATAGTAGTTAGTTGCTGTAATATTAGTTTTGTCTGTTTGCGATTTGGAAGGTTAGGATTGTCCGCAGAATCCACAATTAAAATTGAGATGGATGGTCCACACAAATACTACTTTGGACTCGGACAAAAATTCAATAAAACACCATTGTCTTTTTTTGGTACATATCACACAATTGTCATACTCAATATTCACACACTCATTATACTACTATTGGATTATTGTCTATATCTGCCGCTAGTTGTAAGTATATTGTATTTTGTGTTTCTAGTAAAACTCCGTTCATTTTTATTTGACATGTTAGGAGTTTTGTTACTGTTAATTGAGTAACTTTGATTCGATTTTTTAATACAGCTATATAAGACAAAAAATAGTCAAGTGAGATCTTGTTAGATTCGTCTAATCGTATAGATTTAGAATATCAAAGTTTCATAATTTTTACTTGTACGCAGTTTGAGTTATTGAAGATTGAAAATGTGTATTGGATTGCATGAAATGTGGGTGCGCGGCAATTAAAAATAAAGGGAGGTAGTACTTATTTATTTGTTTGAAACTTTCAAAACTTCCAAACTAATGGCATACTATTTTCTAGATCTAGGTATGATTTGATTCATAATTGTTCCAGTAGTATGATCTGATTCATAGTCCAGAGAAAGTCAAAAAAGAATCATTATTGGATACATAGAAATATCCGAAAGTATTAAAATATTTAGTAAATAATTTTGGTTTTTGCAGTTCTAACAAGGACTAGTACTAGTAATTTAGTGACTCTTGTGATCGTTGACAACATTTGTCATCATATCATATCCCCTCCCGATCGACTCTTATGTTGATTTATTTATGTCTTTTTTCCGGCAGTGTTCGTTGTTCTTTCTGGGTGGTTCATAGGAAGTACTCCCTCCGTTCTTTTTTAGTTGTCTTTCTAGCAAATATTACACAAACCAAGAAACACAATTATTACCACACAATCTTCCATTTCTACCCCTCTCACTTTCCAAGAAATATACTTGGGGTGGAGAGAGAATAAATACCATTGGGGGAATAAAAGGGTAATATTGGAAAACTTTCATAGAAATACCCAAAATGACAACTATTGTGGAACACTTTTTCATCTCTAAAAAGACTACTATTTTGGAACGGAGGGAGTAGTAATTTATTATTATTCCGGCAGGCATTTTTATATGTTAATATGAAATTATGAATGGGCATTGGGATCTGCTGTAAACCATTGTTGGGAAGAACACGTATTAGCAGCGGAACTCTTTCCCAAGTGTGTGTGCAAGTGTTGGATATCCTCACTATAATAGTGGCACTCTCTCTCAAGGATGAGGAAAACTCTCAAAGATGAATATAGATCTTCAAAGGAAGAAAGAGCTTTTATTGATCACTCTTCAACACTTACAACTCTTACAACTCTTGGTGTTGTGGTTGTGATTGTGTGCTTGTGATTGTGTTGTGGTTGGTTGTTGGTTGTGGTGTTTGCAAATGACCACACCACCTATTTATACTTGCCTATGAACATTCTAGAACAATTCTCTACAAATCTAGAATCCTATGGAAATTGGACTAATATAGAATTCTTTGGTCCTATCTAGAATTCTATGGATTGAAGAAGATAGTTCAAGGTAGTATATGAATCATGTAGATGATTCTAGAAGCCTTAATTAGGAGGGACCTTAACAATCTCCCCCTTCCCGACTAATCTGGATGATCCATAACTCCAGCGCCTCTGCAACAGTCTTCGAATTTCTTCATAGATATCACTTTGGTCATCATATCTGACCAGTTGTCATCTGTATGCACTTTGTCGAGTTGGAGTCGCTTTTCTTCCAATGCATCTCGTATCCAATGATATCGAACATCAATGTGTTTTGATCGGGAGTGGTAGGTTGGATTCTTCGCCAAGTATATCGCACTTTGGTTGTCACAGAGAAGCATCGGGCTTTCTTGAATCTGCCCTAGCTCGGTGAGTAATCCTTTTATCCATACCATCTCCTTGCCTGCTTCTGTAGTCGCTATGTACTCAGCTTCTGTTGTTGATAGCGCCACACATTTCTGCAGTCTCGATTGCCATGATACAGCTCCCCCTGCAAAGGTAATTAGATATCCTGATGTTGATTTCCTTGAATCAACGTCTCCTGCCATGTCTGCATCTGTATACCCTTCTAACACTGGTTTTCCTTTGCCAAAGCATATAGATCTTTTGGCCGTTCCCCGGAGATATCTAAATATCCATTTTACAGCTGCCCAGTGTTCTTTCCCGGGATTGGATAAGAATCGACTTACCATGCCAACAGCGAAGGCGATATCAGGTCTAGTGCAGACCATGGCGTACATGAGGCTTCCGACCGCCGATGAATATGGGATCTTCTCCATTTCTTCTTTTTCTTTCTCACTTGTTGGACATTGTTTCTTAGTTAGCTTGAAGTGTCCTCCAAGTGGAACGCCCACCGGCTTGGCTTTATCCATATTGAATCTTTCGAGAACTTTCTCAATATATCTTTCTTGAGATAGCCATAGTAGTCTCTTGGAACGATCTCGAGTGATCTTCATCCCAAGGATTTGTTTCGCCGGTCCCAAGTCTTTCATGGAGAACGATCTGCTCAAAGCCTTCTTTAGTGCCTCGATCTTCTTCTTGTCACGACCAACAATTAACATATCATCCACATAGAGTAAGAGGATGATAAATTCTCCATTAGGATATCTTTTGATGAAGACGCAGTGATCCGAGCGAGTCTTCTGGAATTGATGTTGGGCCATGAAGGAGTCGAATTTCTTATACCATTGTCTCGGAGCTTGCTTTAGACCATAGAGGCTCTTCTTGAGACGACATACTAAGTGTTCTTTCCCCGGCTCCATGAATCCTTCGGGTTGCTCCATATATATCTCTTCTTCTAAATCTCCATGCAAGAATGCCGTCTTGACATCTAGCTGCTCAATCTCTAGGTCTAGGTATGCGGCAAGCCCAAGAACTATCCGGATAGATTGCATCTTTACCACGGGAGAGAAGATTTCTTCAAAATCTATCCCTTTCTTCTGGCCACATCCTTTGACGACGATTCTGGCTTTGTATCTTGGTCTTGCGCCTCCTTCTTCGGTCTTCAATTTGTATACCCATTTATTTTTCAATGCTCGTCTCCCTTTTGGTAACTCCACTAAGTCATATGTGTGGTTTTCATGCAACGATTGCATTTCCTCATGCATGGCCTTCAACCATTCTTCCTTGTGTTGATCTTCCATAGCCTCTTTATAGTTTTGTGGCTCCCCCTCACTCGTGAATATCACATACTCATCTGGTGGGTATCTAATGGAGTGTTTTCTCTCACGAGTGGATCTACGTAACTGAGGTTGTATAGTCTCACCTTCTTCTTGTGATGATTCTGTGTCGCCTGACTCAGAAGAAACCTCCTCGTTACTTACGTCATTTGAGGTAGGTATCTCGGCATCAGCATCCTCGGCTGCTTGTTCATCTTGGTCATTATGCTCCACTGTTGGTGTATCAGGAGAGGCACGACATCGAACCATCGACTTCTTCTCATTACGAAAATCTTCGATAGTCTCGTCTTCGAAGAATATGACATCTCTACTCCTGACGATCCTCTTGGCTGTTGGATCCCAAAGCCGGTAACCAAACTCATCATGTGGTGTACCAAGATAGATGCACTCCTTTGTCTTTGAGTCAAGCTTAGCACGTTCATCTTTGGGAACGTGAACGAACGCTCGGCAACCGAACACTTTGAAGCGGTCGTATGAGACTCTTTTTCCCGTCCAGACTTCTTCTGGGATATCTCCATCCAAAGGTACAGATGGGGAGTAATTGATGATGCTGACGGCAGTTGCCACTGCTTCTCCCCAGAAGGACTTAGGGAGCTTAGCGTGAGAAAGCATGCACCGAACTCTTTCTGTGATGGTGCGATTCATTCTTTCAGCAACACCGTTTAGTTGAGGTGTCTTAGGTGGAGTCTTCTCGAGCTTGATTCCGTGTGACCTGCAATATGCATCAAAGGGGCCTCGATATTCTCCGCCATTATCAGCTCGAACGCACTTCAGCTTCAACCCTGTCTCTCGCTCCACCCTTGCATGAAACTCCTTGAAGACGTTTATGACTTGATCCTTTGTCTTCAATAAATATACAAAAACCTTCCGAGAGTGGTCATCGATGAAGGTAACAAAGTACAATGCACCACCCATGGATTTCTCCGTCATCGAGCAAACATCGGTGTGCACCAAGTCAAGAATATGCTTTCTCCTATGAGGCTGATTACTTCTTGAAAACGTAACTCGATGTTGCTTGCCAACCAAACAATGAGTACAGGGGTTTAGTGTTTTACCTTTCATGTCGGCAAGATGCTCCTTTCGGGCAAGGATTTGTAGCCCTTTCTCGCTCATATGCCCAAGTCTCTTGTGCCACAGCTCCAGACACGGCCTATCTTGAGCGACATTGGTTTCTCCCTTGCATAGCTTGGCTTGGGTGATATATAACGTCCCATCTTTCATTCCTTTGGCAACGATGATGTTGTTCCTCGAAAGCTTCCATCTTCCGGCTCCAAGTTGAGTTATGTATCCAACATCATCGAGCTTACCGGCTGAGATGAGGTTGAGTCGCATATCTGGAACATGCCTAACATCTTTTAACACCAACTCACACCCGGTGTTAGTTAACAGAGTGATGTTTCCTATCCCCACGATTTTGCTTGACACGTGATTCCCCATTCTCACAGTGCCAAAATCACCACTTTTATATGTTGAGAAGAACTCTCTATGTGGGGTTACGTGGATTGACGCACCTGAGTCGATTATCCATGTACTGTCGTCACAGGCAATGTTCAAGTAGTCTTCTCTAATGAGGAAGATGTCTTCTTTATTCTCCGTGGTTATCGCCGTCGTATTCTTATCTTCGTGTTTCTTTGGCTCTATCGAGTCTTGCTTGACAACCCCGTACCCCTGGTCGCGTTTGAGATTCCGGCATTCTGATTTCTTATGCCCGACCTTGCCGCAATAGTAGCAGGTGACCCTCGTGCGTGACTTGGAATGGCCCTTGGATCTGTCTCGGCTTCGATTGACGCTTCTTCCACGGGTCTCGATTCTCCCTCGGTTCTCCATAACATTGGCCTCGTAGTGTGCAGAGTCTCCTCGCTCCTTCCTCCGGGCTTCTTCATTGAGCAGGCTATCAGCAACTATATCCATAGTTAGCTTTCCCTCTGGACACGAGTTGCTAAGAGTAACAACAAGCGTGTCCCAACTCTTCGGCAAGGAGCTGAGTAGCAATAGAGCTTGCAACTCATCATCAACCTTCATCTCGATCTTTGTGAGTTGATTCACAAGACCTTTGAAGGTATTCAAGTGCTCAATCATGCTCTGGCCATCCTTGTATTCCAACTTCACCAACCGACGAACCAAATGAGCTTTGTTCCGAGGTGTCTTCTTTTGAATCATGGACTCTAGTTTGGTCCATAATTCATATGCATTAGTGTAGGTGGAAACATGCTCAAACAAACTTCGATCGATGTACTTACGGATCATTGCGACTGCTTTCCTATTCAAGAGATCCCATTCGGCATCTTTCTTGTCCTCCGGCTTCTTCTCATTCTTGATAGGCTCGTACAGATCCTTGCAGTATAAATGATCCTCCATCATCGGCTTCCAATAGGAGTAGTTGTCGGCTGTGAGCTTGAACATATCACCATCGTGCATCACAACACCTTCCATCGTCAATCTAGCAGGGTGATGGCTTCAACGAACGAGGCTCTGATACCACTTTGTTGGGAAGAACACGTATTAGCAGCGGAACTCTTTCCCAAGTGTGTGCGCAAGTGTTGGATATCCTCACTATAATAGTGGCACTCTCTCTCAAGGATGAGGAAAACTCTCAAAGATGAATATAGATCTTCAAAGGAAGAAAGAGCTTTTATTGATCACTCTTCAACACTTACAACTCTTACAACTCTTGGTGTTGTGGTTGTGATTGTGTGCTTGTGATTGTGTTGTGGTTGGTTGTTGGTTGTGGTGTTTGCAAATGACCACACCACCTATTTATACTTGCCTATGAACATTCTAGAACAATTCTCTACAAATCTAGAATCCTATGGAAATTGGACTAATATAGAATTCTTTGGTCCTATCTAGAATTCTATGGATTGAAGAAGATAGTTCAAGGTAGTATATGAATCATGTAGATGATTCTAGAAGCCTTAATTAGGAGGGACCTTAACAACCATTTTAGGTCATTGTTGCGCCAGATCACAAATGATCCTTCAACATTTGGACAAACATAGTAGGTAATGGATTCAACGCTAAAATTGTAGTAGGTAATGAATTTTGATCGCTTAAATTATGGCGCTAAGAAATTTTGATTTCTAATCTTTTTAATGACCAAATTTTATTAATTTTTTTGTCCACTAGAATAAAAAATTCTTGTTGTCGAGTATTGTATATTTATTACTACTACTATATTGTTAGTGCTTTGTTACTTTCCTTTAATCTCTTTCTGTAACAAAATACTCTATATTTTAGGTAATTAAAGTACTCTCTAGTCCTCGTTTTGTGTTTTTTTTTTTTGGGTTGTAATGTAGTTTTCACCTAATAACATGATTATTATTATTAATTTTTTCTAAACGTGGGGCCAGAACTCAAAAGATAATTACATGCATAATTTTTAACAAATAAAATGAACAATAGAGTAATCTATCTATATAATAAATCCTGAATATTTTTTGTCTGTGTAGACTCTTTTGTCTTTATTAAATTTAATTCATCCTTTTTAATTTTAAAGGGTTCATCAGTCATTATATGCTCATTTTTAGATCAATAGCTCTTGAGTTTACACGTAAACTGCTGACTAATTACACGTCATCAAAGACATCATCAATATCTAAATTTAAAAAATAAATCCATATATTAGTATAACAAAATCTTGAGAAAATCTATATATTTTAAAAAGATAAAATTGATTACAAAATATATATAAAAAAATTATTTGATTGTATACATAATATTTTAGAAAATATTAATATTAGAATATTATTAAATAAATTTAATTATGTTAAAAATTTATGTCTAAAAAATATATAATCATATATCAATATAAGGAATATAATAATCATATAAAAATATTTCATTGAAAATATGATGTAAATATTAAATTGATCCTAAAAATACTTTTTAATATAAAATTGCTAATAACCTAAAAAAATTTATACCATTCTAAAAAAATTCTACATATTTTTTTCTTTTTAAAGAAAAAAAGAAAGAAAATGAAAATAAAAAGACTAAAACACATTATACTTTAATTATTAGCCATAATATCCTTAATACAGTAATCATCATCTATTTGAGTATAAAATAAAAATTTATATAAAATTTGGAGTAAATTGGTATACAATTTTTTTATAAATAATTTGTACTCTAAAAGAATAGAAGAAGTATATTAGTATAAACAATATGTAAAAAATTTGTGGTAATCATAAATAGTTTAGGGTTGTAGCAATATTTTTACCCAAAAGAGCTCTAATATTAAGTCATCATGTTGCATGTCCAAACAGGGTATAAAATATAGAATTCAATCAAACATCATTTACCATTTATTTTTCACAAAGAATAGCCTAAATAACAGTTAAACATCAAATATATTTATAAACTAATCAAGTTTGGCCATTTATACCCTTAATTTTTTTGACAAAAAATACACCTAAACTTTATTTAGTTTAAAATTTCTATCCTTCTACCTTTTAAAATATCAAATTAGATCCCATCAAATTAAAATACATTACGTAATAAAATATAAATTTAAATGATGAAAAGATAACAAAAAAGTATAAATAACATTTTTTAAAAACTTTGGAATAATAGTCAAAATGTAAAACATATTGGGGAGTAAACTATAGAACCTTAATAATGCAAAATATAATCCATCAGTTCCGGTAATACCATCCCAAAACTTTTGGGCACGGTATTTTAGGTATAATGGGTTATTGTGATAAAGCAGAGTAATTAGTTGATGCGATGTTTTAGTTGATGTTTATGGAGTAAGTTTTTTCTAAAAAGGACAATGTGACAATTGTAGTGGGACAAACCAAAAATGAAAGTGAGACAAAATTAACGGGATGAATGGAGTAATTTTTTCTAATTTTGGATAGTTAAGAGGTATTTATTTTTCACTTGCTCTCATCATTTTAGATATGAAAAAAAAACTATATATATTTAATTTTTTAACAGTAAAATTATTTATTTTATATATATCCACCTGGATTTGAATTTCCTTAATTCATTTTATTATCTCCTTTATTTTCCTTTTAATTTTTGTTGCATGCATTCCAACTATTATTTAAGCAAAAGACTTTGAATCTCATGTAATCCAAAAAATACTATTTTCTCATTTTATATAACTATATTAGTTCAACACCGTGCGTAGGGGCGAAAAAATCTAGTATATAGAAAAAGTAGGGAACATTATGGGGTGTTCTCACTTTGGAGAAGTTAATTAGATCAAAATGTGTTTAATATAAAAACTTATCACCTAGTAGGAAGAATTCTTTATGGGCCTTTGATTATACTGTACCAGTACCAGTACTTAGAGGTGTCGAAACGGGCCCGCGGGGCGAAACGGGCCGGCCCGCGCGGGCCTCCGCATTTTTGCGGGCTTGAACGGGGCGGGCCTAAATGGGGCGGGCTCAAAATGCCTAGGCCCGACTCGCCCCACACGCGGGCTACGGGTTTTGCGGGCCGGCCCGCGGGCTTTTTAAAAAAATATTATTAAATTTATTTTTTAATGTAAAAAACATAAAATTGTGAATATTTTTTATTGTATAAACTAAAAACAAGATTAAAGATTTATAAATGAAATTAAAATTATAAATAGTTAAAGTATGTATTTTTTTGACATAATTATTTACTTTAATAGTACGTTTGTTGAATAATTCTTTAAAACTGAATTTATTCTAATTTGTAATATTAAATGGGTGTATTATATTTTAAAAATATAGTATTGGACAAGACAAAAAATTTATAATTAATGACTGGGTTGATAAAAATATTGTGTCTGACGGTCGAAGTCTTTAGGAGGTTAATCTGTTTTAGCAGTGATTTTATATTTTAAAAGTAAGATAATTAACAATCAAACTATAACAATTTACAAGTATTCATAATTTTTAATAAATAAAATAAAAAAGAATTTATACATAAAAAAACTAATATGAATAATATAAAGAAGCAGAGAAATATTAGAAGATATCGACTATTTGTATAATAATTTGAAATTTAATGTGTAACCAAAATTTTAATTTATGTTTGATGACTTAATGAGTTAGTATTAAACATTCAATAATTTACCAAATAAATTAATCAATATTCAAAATCTAGTAAAATGTATATAAAAAAAAAATCAGGGCAAAGCCCGCGGGCCGGCCTGCCCCGCCGCGGGCCCAACCCGCAAAAGCCCGCCCCGCCGCGGGCTAAGCCCGTTTAGGCCCGCATCTAAAGGGGCCTTAAATTCTTAAAAAATGCGGGGCGGGCCGGCCCAACGGGCTCGGCCCACATTGACACCTCTACCAGTACTGCTAGTTTGAATTGGGCTTGGGCTCTTAAAATAATTTTATATTATTGATTTTTTTTTGATATACTGGGTATTCTTATATCTTTTATAATTCAAAACTAATTCATGGAGAATCTCATCGTCATTGAAATATTACATCTTTCAAAACAATATTTTAGCAACACAAAAGCTCCAACCCAATATATTTAATTAAACTGTTAGAGTTTCATACCATTCAGACCAAAGTTGTTGATTTATTTTATCTTTATCTAAATATTTGTTATGATTGATTTAAGAAATCCGAATTAATTAATTATTATTTGGAAAATAAGTAAATATAAAATTTGCACGTTCGGAATTTTGTTCCTAAATAAAAAATCTAAAATTAAAAGTAAATAGATAAAAAATGTGGGATAATATATATTCGTATCCAATACTTCCTGATCATATCCATACCGTTTTCATCCCTACATATAATATAATACTCCCTTCATTTCAAAATAAGTGTAACATAAGGAAATGACCCGAGATTCAATGCAAGGAATAAAAGTGCTTTAATGGAAGTTTTATGCCCTTAAAAGCATTTATACATGGTAATGTAACATTTATTATGAAACACTCAAAAAAAGAAAGTGTAACACTTAAAAAAAATGGAGGAAGTATAATATAGTATAATATGATAATTATATATTCATGATTAGATTTGCATTAGTCACTCCATATATATGTGAACAATGTTCTAAAATTATTAACCTTATTTTGTGGGAAGATGACGCCAAATAATAAATTGAAAAGAAAATAAAGGGAAAAAAGAGCAACATAAAGAGGTGTCCAAAAGCAGAAAGGAAAAAAAGAGCTAACACTTTGGCTCTTGGGAACCATACGCCGGAAGAATCCGCCGCTAACACCCTGTGCGTGAAGTCTGGGGAAATGTCCAAGTAGTGTAGAATTCTTCTAAAGATGCACCACATTTTGCTAGACAATCCGCGACCATTTTACACTTGCAAAGTACATGATGAACTGAACATCGGTCAAAGACGTCTCGCCAGGTGCGGGAGGCATGCCATTGGTCGAGTAGTCCAGTAGCATTATTAGTGTAATATATAATAATAAATTAATATATAAAATATAAAATGGAGTTAAAATTATATCTCGGAAATTATAAATTTAAAAATATAAAATCAAATATATTACATAATTCGTATCAGGCAAAAATGTATTAATATAAATTAAATAATGTAAAATCAAATTGATTATGGGCTAAGAGGATGTTTGGATGCGCGTTTTAAAAAGTGCTGCAGCATTTAGAAAATGATAATCAGATAATTGTTGTAACAATACATGATGTAGAAAATTAAGTGTTTGGATGAGCTTATGTTGTTTCAAATCGGAATAATCAGATAATCATGAAAAAGTGTTTGGATTTGTATTTTTCATTACCTCAAAAGGCAACAATATGGTAAAATATATTTTTAGCTACACGCAATTTTCTTGCAGCACCAAAGTGGGGCTGCAAGAAAATAACGTTTTCATTCCCTCAAAAGGCAAATAATAGATTATTGGAAGTTAGTACAAAAACAGAATTAACTGATTATTTGCGTTTTGCAAACGCAATAATCAGATAATTCCGCCCAAAATGCACAAACAAACGCCCGCTAAATCAATAAAACAACAATATTAGGAAAATAACTTAATTGACAAAGTTGCAAAACCAATTTGTCACATTTTTTCTCAATAATGTGGTCAGAAAATTACATGAACCAAATTTTTTTGAAGAAGCCATTGAAGGTCTGGAAAGGGTGGTGGGAGCTCATGCCACACAATTACAAAGGGAACAAAGGGAATGGATAGGGGACCGGATGGGGATTCGAACCCCTCAACCTAAAGGTTGGAAGTTGGGGGAGTTACCACATGGTTAAGTTTCCAACCCCGCATGAATCAAATTTTATATAATAAGTACAATATTTGAATTTTTGAAATCTTATCTTATTTTAAAATTATATATATAAATTTTACTTACCGCGCATTGCGCGGGCGGGTATGCTAGTATTTAATTAAACTGTTAGAGTCTCATACCATTCAGACCAAAGTTGTTGATTTATTTTATCTTTATCTAAATATTTGTTATGATTGATTTAAGAAATCCGAATTAATTAATTATTATTTGGAAAATAAGTAAATATAAAATTTGCACGTTCGGAATTTTGTTCCTAAATAAAAAATCTAAAATTAAAAGTAAATAGATAAAAAATTTTATTGAATGAATATTAACCTATCAAAAATTAATACTATATATTATTTCTATTTTTTAAAAAGGTGAAATGAAAAAAAAATCAAGAGCAAAATGAATTTATGATGGTGCAAATTACGATGATTTATATCAAGGAAATATAATGCATGTTTATATTTTTTTGGTAAACATTGACACATGTGTCGACAGAGGTGTGTGGGAGATTGTTAACCCCAATATTTTAGGTCCAATGAATTAGGCCCAGTGGGTTTAGTCCAATCCGTTTTTCGAGAAGCCCAACTCAAAGGCCCAATAAGTTTAAACCTTCTCGAGGCCCAATCCAATTTAGAGTCTTATCCAGATGAGGTGTGAGAAGCTGGCTAGACATTGGAGAGAATCTCGCAACACTGGTAGAATGGCAGCAGATTTGGAAGTCAGCCATCATCCATGGAGAAGAGATCACGGCAGTATTAATGAGGCGCCATCAAGGGAGAATTTCATGGGATGTTACCAAGCCTGGCAGCTTACCCATTCTAGGTGTCGTAGTCCGCCTCTATTAATACAACATCAGTGGCATCTCAAGAGGCATCCAATCTCTACCGGAAGAATTCGCTTGTTTTTTCATTCCTTTAGTTTCTGTAATTTTTCTTTTCTGCCAACTTTTGTTCTTTCTGCAAATTTTTAGTTTCTTTACAGCTTTACTTAAATCCCTGCATTTCCTTTGCGTAATCTTGTAATCATCCTCAAACATTGTTCAATCAAATTCTTGGTTAACAAATTGGCACGCCCAGTGGGACTCGAGTGGAAACCATATCCGCTTAGAGTGTATGCTACTTAGATCTGGACGAGTAGTAAGAGACTTAACGCAAAAATTTGAAGAAATGTCGCTCCATGAAGAAACTCCAGTAAGAACACCATCTGAGAACGCCGATAATGCGGCGACCACCTCTCAACCACCACAAGGGATAATGCAAGTCCCATCCCTTTCGGAACAGATGCGGCTATCGATGACTGAGTCGATGGCCGAATTCATGCCTTTGTTAACAAGGCACCTTATGGATGTGTTGCGGCCTGCTATGGCCGATCAAACTGACAAGATTTGTGGATCCCTGCGTACTTCGCAAGAGGGCTCCATCTCAATGAATGGCACGAATATGCCACCAAGCATCTCAGGGCCATATGGCGGCCCACAGTGGACTTGGGGGACAACCTTTGGCCAGCAACCACTCTCTGAGTTCGGAGGTATGGCTAGTCTGCCTCCATTTCCTTCTTCTCATACTTTCGTTCCTGCGGCATCTAATATGCCGAATGGTTGTTATACAGCGCCCATAACGTATGCTTCATCAGGATATTTGATGTCGTCTAGCGCGGTACCAACCATTCCTGGCATGACAACACGCCAGGCGACGGCACAGCCATTTGGAGTGGCGGCGCCTGTGCCACCGGCCGCCATCCCTGCTTTAGGCGCTGGAGGAGGATACATGCCCACCAACATACCTCCGGCCGCCAACTTGCCTCCGGGCGCCAACATGACTCAGGCCGCCAACCCATACCCGGCCGCCAACATGAGTCACCCGGCCGCCAACCTGAATCATTCGGCCGCCAACATGAGTCATCCGGCCGCCAACATGCTTCATCCGGCCGCCAGCTTGGCTCCAGCCGCCAACATGGTCCAGGCCACCAACATACTTCATCCGGCCGCCAGCATGACTCCGGCCGCCAACATGGTCCAGGCCGCCATGCCCATGTATCAACAAGCTGCCATGCCTCCCATACAGGCACATGTGGTGTCACCCGAATTGTTGGCAGATATAATGCAACAACATTTCGGCATCCAATTAAGGCCGATGGAACGGCCCACCTATAGGAAACCATACCCGGATTGGGTAGACGCTATGCAGCCTTATCCTAGAGGCTTTAAAATGCCCGAATTTACAACTTTCTCGGGAGACGACGGCAAATCAACCGTAGAACACGTGGGCAGGTTCACTGCCCAATGTGGCGAAGCAGGGGCCAACGATTGGCTGAGACTAAGGCTGTTCAGCTCCTCACTGACTGGACCTGCCTTTGCTTGGTTTGCGTCATTGCGGCCTAATTCCATTCAAAATTGGGCTGATCTCGAGCGAGCATTTCATGACAGATTCTACACTCCTCTGTCACAGGTTAGTCTTGCTGATCTCACTAACGCCAAACAATTTGCCGATGAGGCGGCAAGTTCTTTTATTAATAGATTGCAGCGCCTTAAAGGCCGATGTACTATAGCAATACCTGATAAAGAAATAGCCAATATAGCAGTGGCTAACATGTTACCGAGGTTAAAAGAGCATTTAATTGTGCAGGATGCAACTGACCTTGCCCAGCTGGCCGAGAGAGCGGCCCGCGTGGAAAAATTTCTGGGAGAACAGGAAGAGAGGCGTCCTACGCGCCGAGTTCACTTCGAGGAGGTGAGACTCAATGATGAGGAGGACGAGGCTGTGGAAGTGGCTGTTGCAGAGCTAGTGCACACAGCCAAACCGCATACATGTGCGGCTCTCAAGCCGCCAAAACAAAGAGAGGCTAAGTATAAGCCTGAAGAAGACCTCTTTGACATGGGCAAGGCGGACCAAGTGTTCGATGCTCTACTCAAAGACGGTGTGATCAAGTTGCCTGAAGGGCAAAAATTACCAGCGGCCGAGGAAATTCGGGGCCGAGCATTTTGTAAGTGGCATAACTCCTTTACTCACAGCATTACTAAATGCAGGAGTTTTAGAACTGCCATTCAGAACAAAATAAAAGAGGGTCGTTTGAAAATTGCAGGTATGAAAGTTGATTTAGACCCATTCCCTCAGCTTCTCATTGGTGCTTCTGGACTCATCCCAAATCCAGAAGATGGCGGCTCCAACAGCCGGACTGATAAAGGGAAGGAACACGTTGAGATTGATGAGGAGGTTGTAGACTTGTTGTCTGATGAGTCCGACCATGAAAAAAGAAAAGAGTTGTATAAAAAGCAACCAAGATTCAAAAACATGTCGAAGGAGGACTTCAAGAAAGTCCTGGAAGCGGAGGAGCGAGAACACCAGAAGAAGCAAAATCCTCCTTTGAGGGTTGAGATTCCTAAGCACGCTGTAGAGATTCATGAAAACGGGAGACACGAGCCTGTCACTCGAGATTATAGGCATGGTGTGCAGGTGGTTCCAACCTTGATGAGGCGACCTGAGCATCCAGTTGAGACTGACAGGTGGATGAGGAACCGGGCGCATAGTAAAGCTGCTCAAAGGGAGCCGCCACCCATGACTAGAAGTCAATTTAGGCGGGCTCAGAGACGATATGCCGAGGAAATGCAGCAATGGGAAGTTCAGATCCACAAGTTGGAGTCTTCCAGGCCTCGGAAGCCCATACAGCCCACTTACTTCAGAGGTGAAACCTCCGAAAAGAGGAGACATAACTCGTCCATAACACCCCACCAAAGAAAGTTGCATGAGGCTTCAAGAAAGTCACCACAACCTTCATCACCCAGGAGGCCAGTCCGGGAGAGGCTGCAACCTTCATCACCCAGGAGGCCAGCCCGGGAGAGGCAGCAGCCGCCATCACCCAGGAGGCCAACCCAGGAGAGGCTGCAGCCGCCATCACCCTCCACCAGGAGGCCGATGAAGGAGAGATTAGAACCGCCATCATCTTCTACTACCAGGAGACCAGTGAGAGAGAAACTGCAATGGACGGAAAGAAAACCTCAGCCGCCATCACCTCAACCTAGGGCAAGAAAAATGGAGCCTCCTCAAGATAACATTCAGCCCTCGGTGTCTAGAGACAAAGGTAAAGCTGTTGTTACCGAGTCTGATGATAAAGGAAGTAAGGTTAAATCTGCAGGACAGAAGTTCATCGAAAGGCTAGACAAAATGGACATGACTCCTTCAAACATGGCTATGGCTAGTGTGCTCATGAAATACATGGCATATTTGGCAGCCCATGAAGCTGGTGAACTTGGAAGTGAGCCACATAGTTTCGAAGGATTTACGGCTTACTGCAAGGCTGTGGAAACCCAGAAGAAATCACAAACACAAGTTGAAACAAAATCAACTAATGAAGCACTTCAGGCGACCAATGAGGCACCACATGTGAATTTTGGTGCTATCACACCTACAGAAGTGGAGGTTGCTGTGGAGGCCAATCTCGACAAGCCTAAAGTTGGGATTGGCGCCTTAGGCATCATGACTGATGAATGTGGCACCACGGAGGATATGAATATTGATGAAGAATATGGAGATAGATATAGCGATATAAACCTCACTATGGACGAAGGGTATGAAGACGATGTGTGGGGTAATGTGAACCTCAATATTGATGAGGAGTACCATGTTGAATTAGACGGCATGGATCTTGAAGATGAGGCTTTCTGGAAAAAATTGGATAAAGAGTTGAAAGAAGCAGATGATAGGAAAGAAAAAGGGCCGAATGACCCATCCGTGCCTATGCGGGTCATTGGATTGGCGGCTGAGGAAGAGAGAAGTGATACCGAATCTGAGATATGGGATGAGGAAGAGCCATCGTTCGCGAGGCTCATTGAAGAAATGGATGAAATGATAGCGGAATTATCCCATCCAACCAGGGATGCACCTCCCACGCCAGAACTTGGCGGCCAACATGATGTTTCAAATTTGGCTATGGCACAGTTTGCCAAACCTGAGGTTGCCCAGACGAGGCAACTGAAGCCCTTGTATGTCAAGGCTCACATTGATGGGCGTCCTGTGAGCAGGGTGTTTGTTGATAATGGGGCGGCAGCCAATGTGATGCCGATGTCAACTCTAAGGAAGATTGGGAAGAGTGAAAAAGACCTGATCCCCACGAGGGTTAGAATGTGCAGCTTCGTAGGGGAAGCAACCCAACCTGCCGGATTCATAACGGCGGACGTCACTATTGGGTCCAAGACCATCAAGGTCGCCTTCTTTGTGGTGAAATCTAAGACGTGTTACTCGGCATTGCTTGGGCGCGACTGGATTCACATGGCGCAGTGTGTGCCATCCACCCTCCACCAGCAGTTGTTAATTTGGGATGGTGACCAGGTAGAATTAGTGGAGGCGGATCCTCAACCCTTTGCAGGACCGGATGCCAACAATGACGAGGCGATCTTCTACCTTGAAGACATCCAACTTGCATCAGCTTTAATTGGTATGGACATGGATCTGGAATCCATTGACTTCACAACAAGCGGCTTCAAGTTACATCTTCCTGCAGATAGCCGACATGAAGCATCAAGCTCATCATGATGAGCAGCTATGACATTTATAAGGACTTGTTGCAGCGGCTCGCCAACACTGAAATAATGATGGGTGCCGAAATCAAGTCCAAAAACCCAACTGACATTCGGCCATCTGAATGGCCATCTCCTGTGAAGCGGACGTTGCCTAGTCCGGAAGCCAAGGAACCGCTTGTGGACATCAACCTCGGGACAGATGTGGAGCCAAAGCTGACCAAGATAAGCGCATCATTGCCTAAGGAGGAGCGGCACCAGCTAGTGGAGCTGATTCATAAATATAAGGATTGCTTTGCATGGCAGTACACAGACATGCCAGGGTTATCAAGGGAGCTAGTGGAACACAAGTTACCAACTCATCCAGAGTTCAGACCTCATAAACAGCCGCCAAGACGGTTCGATCCAGACACCATCCCAAAAATAAAGGCCGAGATTGAGAAGCTTCTTAAAGCAGGTTACATTAGAACTTGTCGTTATGTAGAATGGCTTGCAAACATTGTACCTGTTGTAAAGAAGAATGGTCAATTGAGAGTCTGTATAGACTTTAGGAACTTAAACCTGGCAACGCCCAAGGATGAGTATGTAATGCCTATGGCCGATATGCTTGTTGATGCGGCCGCCGGCCACAAGTTTTTATCTTTAATGGATGGTTATTCTGGATACAACCAAATCTTCATTTCTGAAAATGATGTACATAAAACGGCTTTTCGTTGCCCAGGGCCAGTCGGCATTTTTGAATGGGTGGTCATGCCTTTTGGATTGAAAAATGCTGGGGCAACATACCAAAGGGCCATGAACATGATTTTTCATGATTTAATCGGTCATACACTTGAAGTGTACATTGATGACATAGTTGTAAAACCATGTGAATTGGGCCAACACTTGACTCACCTCGAAGATGCCTTCATCCGAATGAGGCAGCATGGATTGAAAATTAATCCAGCTAAGTGTGCCTTTGGAGTGGCGGCAGGAAACTTCTTAGGTTTCCTGGTGCATGAGAGGGGCATTGAGGTAGACCAAAATAAAGCTAAAGCCATCTTGGAGGCTCGTGCACCAACCAATCTCAAAGAACTGCAATCATTGATGGGTAAAATTAATTTCTTAAGGAGATTCATTGCCAATGCTGCAGGCAAGATGAAAGCGTTCACTACCTTACTCAAAGGAAGAAAGAACGAGAAGTTCGTATGGACGACTGAGCATCAAGCAGCATTTGAAGAAATTAAAAGAGCATTGGTCAATCCTCCAGTATTAGTACCGCCAAGACTTGGAGTACCTCTGAAACTGTATGTATCGGCCGCCGAGGAGTCTATCGGGTGCTTGCTTGCACAGGATGATGAAGGAGGCAAGGAGAGGGCTATCTATCACCTTAGCAAGACTTTGCAAGGGCCAGAAGTAAGATACACCGCATTAGAAAAGCTGTGCTACGCCCTAGTGTACTCCTGCAGCAAGTTGGAACACTACATGCTGCCAAGAACAGTCCAGGTAGTAGCTCCCTTTGACTTGGTAAAGACACTTTTGCACAAGCCAGCATTGAAAGGAAGACAAGCTAAGTGGGCTATGAAGATCAGTCCGTTTACCCTTGTACACGTTCCCCAAAAGGCAGTCAGGGGACAAGCTTTAGCGGACTTCTTAGCTCAACACCCTTCGTTGGTTTTGCCAGAGGATCCCAAAGAAGCGTCCTTTATGGGATTCGAACCTTGGGAACTAACCTTTGATGGATCTTGTGCAAGCAGCGGCTCGGGGGCCGGCATTACAATCGCTAGTCCCCTTGGGGAGCATTGGAATCTTGCTCGGGAGTTAGAACCTGGCACCACCAACAATCAAGCAGAATACGAAGCTTTGATATTTGGCCTCGAAACTGCATTGCTGAAGGGTGCAAAATCCATTACAATCTTTGGAGACTCCCAAGTCATCCTGAAGCAGTTAACAGGAGAGTATGAATGCAAGAGTCCCAGATTGATTAAGTGCTATGAGACAGCACTAGAGCTATTAGGCAAATTTTCGGACGCTACCATCACACATGTGCCTAGAAGCCAAAATCAAGAGGCCAACGAAGCTGCTCAACTTGCTTCAGGCTGGCGGCCTTGTCGCCCTAGGGGGGCACCATACGTTGCCGCCATCATAAGTGAACCTAAGGACCAACAAGAGAAAGGTGATTGGAGGACCGAGATCATACAATACCTCGAGAACCCGTCATCTGGGGGAGATAACTTGCTAAAAGTAAAAGCTTTGCGGTACGTGCTGGTCAATGGTGAACTATTCCGAAGGGCGGTTGATGGATTATTGCTCAAGTGTATAGGCCCCGAGGACGCTAAGTTGGTGATGGGAGAAGTCCATGAGGGGATATGCGGCTCTCATCGGGCAGGGCCGAGCATGAGGTGGAGCATCCACCGTTATGGGTACTTCTGGCCAACCATCATGGAGGACTGTATCACGTATGCTCGCGGGTGTGAGGCTTGCCAAAAGCACGGCCCAATTCAAAGGGTACCGGCGGAAGAATTACACACAGTCATTAAGCCTTGGCCATTCCGTGGTTGGGGGATGGACATTATTGGGAAGATTCATCCGCCATCATCTAAGAATCATTCATTTATACTTGTGGCCACTGATTACTTTACTAAATGGGTGGAAGCATGGCCAATGAAGAAAATCGATCAGGGCGATGTAATTAGATTTTTGACTGAGTTGATACATCGGTTTGGAATCCCTCAAACAATCACTGCCGATCAAGGTACAGTGTTCACTGGTGAAAAGTTTATAGCTTTCGCCAAACAGTTTGGGATCCGCATCTATCACTCTACTCCATACTATCCTCAAGCAAACGGTCAGGCTGAAGCCACCAATAAGATCCTAATAAGTATGATAAAAAAGGCGGTAGGCGAAAAACCCAGAAAATGGCATGAGACCTTATCAGAGGTCCTATGGGCTTATAGAAACTCTAAGTCCACAGCTACAGGGTTCACGCCGTACTACTTGACATATGGTCATGACGCTGTTTTACCATTGGAAATAACGGTTCCATCTCTAAGGGTGGCTCAGCAGCATCACTTAGACTTATCTAAGTATGAAGAAGCCATGTTGGAGGAGTTAGAGACAGCTGATGGTGACAAGCTCATGGCCTTAGAAAACATCCGTCGTCAAAAAACTAGAATGACAAAGCACTATGATAAGAAGGTTCGAAATAAGACCTTCAGCGAAGGGGATTTAGTGTGGAAAGTGATCCTACCATTAGGAGTGCATGCTAATGAAACGGGGAAGTGGTCCCCAAATTGGGAAGGACCATTCATTGTAACTCAAAGACTACTCAATGGTGCATACAAGTTGACGGACATCGATGGTCAAGAACACAAACAGAGTATAAATGCAAAATATCTCAAAATGTTCTATCCATCAGTCTGGGAGTCAGAGTAAGCAGCATAAGTGCATCATGAGTGGCCAGTCACATAGTTGGCCAAAGAAGTAGCAAAAACAGCAAACATGAGTAATGAAGTGCTCATCACAAGGTCGATGAGCTGACACCAAATAGAGTACTGAATAAAAATCACAAAAGCAGAAGCAGTGCTAACTACTCGGGGAAGGAAGCGTCTCATCACTTAGTAGGCGACGACACATGACGGCCCACTGATCACGGGCACGCCCAAAGGTGTCTGTAAGGCGACGAAGTGCTGCAGCAGAAGCTCGGGCACGAGCTGATAGAAGAGGTCGACGGACTCTCGATAACTCAACTGATAAGTCACGATCATCTGCAGCTAAACGATCCCGATCAGCGCGCAAAGCGGTAACTCGATCAGACAACTTGAGCAGCTCAGCCTCAAGTATAACAAGCTCAACGGTAGCTCCATCTGCGATGCAGCTCTGCTCTCTGATAATACGCTCCGCCTCCGCAATAACCTCTCTCTGTTTCTCTATCTCGCGCTTCGCCTGGGCAACAGTACTCTCTAACTGTGACTGTCTACTCTCCTCACTTCTAAGGACCATAGAAGCCTGATCGTGCTGGGGAAGTACAACTTCTAGCTGGGAACGAATCTCGCGGTGCCGCGCCTCGAGATCATCAATAAATGTCAAGTCCTGATCAGACTGATCTGCTGTACTGCTATAGAGAGGATAAGCAAGGGACAAGTCAGTAATGAGCTCCGAAAAATCCGAGAAGCCGGCGTCCTCAATGAAGGCAGGGACTGAGCTAACATCGTCAAGAATGTCATAGAGTCCTGAAACCACCCCGGCTGATATTGGACCGGTCTGGGTAGAAAAAAGACGGTCAAACGCCTCACATGATGGGGCTATAGCGGCACGAGTGCCCGAGTCTGGAAGAGAGGCCACAAGGCCTGGAGGAGGGTCCTTAGGTACCTGGAGGCAAGCTATGTTAAGAATACTACCAAAGTTTTATTACGACAAGAGATGAAAAGAAGTATACCTGAGGAGGTGGTGCAGTCAAATCAGCTGAGAGAGCTGAAATGTCAGTCACAGAGTGGTCTGTCTGAGTAGGCGGTATAGTCAAATCGACTGAAGCATCAGCACCCGCCTGATCCATAGGAGTCTAGAGAAAAGCAACGCTTAGAACGTATCCTGAAGGATAAGAGCAAGAGAAAATAACTAAAGGGATACCTGAGATGTCGCCAAAGGATCAGCAGTGCTAATCATGAAGGCGCAATCTGCCGCCTGAGTGGTGAGAGAAGAGCCGATCCGGTCTCCGGGGGTCTAGAGGGTAGATGTCCTCAGAATCATTTTGCATAATAGTAAGAGGCAAAAGAAAATGAGGACGTAATTAAAAGTGTACCTGAGAAGTCAACTCGGGAGTAACGGAGCCAACCGTAGAGACATGGTCGCCAGCATGAGAAGAGGATGGATCCTAAGCAGGAAGGAAAGATGTTGTGGCTTAGCTAAAACAAGAATTGAACAAAGAGTCCAAAGTGGCGAAAGGTACCTGATCAATGGAAGCATGGTGAGTAGCATCCGTCACTATGGCCTTGGTCTCGTACTTGGGATCATCCCCATGGAGGATGATATAGTCAGCGCGAGCCAACATGTCATCATATGACTCACTCCTAGCAGTGACACTGCTCATATGCTGATCAACGATAGTCGTCGCCTCGTGAAGGTCCGCCATATAGCTGTCATCCCCGGCGATACTATCCTCAGCGTGATCCGCCACCATGAGATCACCATCGTCATCTACAGGATCCTCATCGCCATCACCTGAACTCGACTCCTCCTCACTAGAACCAGAAGTCTCATCCTCATCAGAATGAGCAGTGTAATCCTCATCAGTAGACTCCCCAGAGCTCGCAGGCTCCTCCTCAGGCTGGTCATCTGAGGCATCGCCCTCATCATCCTCACTGTCATGGTCAGCAGCTGAAGAAAAGAGAAATATTAAAAGACCAAGAGACAGTATATGAGAGACGTGTTAACAAAGGAGACATACCTCTTCGGCGTTTGCGAGATGACTCCTCAGAGCTCGCAGGCTCCTCCTCAGGCTGGTCATCTGGGGCATCGCCCTCACCATCCTCACTATCATGGTCAGCAGCTGAAGAAAAGAGAAATATTAAAAGACCAAGAGACAGTGTATGAGAGACATGTTAACAAATGAGACATACCTCTTCGGCGTTTGCGAGATGAGGAAGCCGCAACAGCTTTTGACTTCGGGGTGCGACTAGAAACAAGAGTAGCTGCCGACTGAACAGCGGCACTATGAACGCTAGGCTGCTTAACTCGCCGCACGTCCCCAAAACGAGCTGTAATCTGCGCATAGGATGGCAAGATGGAGGTGATGTAGGGCGTCCACCATGCCATAAAGCCAGCAGCAAGCGTCCCCGTCGGAGTGAATGGAAGATAGCTAGATAACGTCAAACGGGACGAGAAATCAACTACTGCCCGGATGTCAGCGACCGTCATCCTCTTACTCCTAAAAGATACCGGCCACTTCACACTGCGAGGAAGTCCGAGGTGGCAACCGAACTGACGAGCGAGCAAATGAGGGCAGTACGGCTCAGCCACGATCGGATTATACTGATCCTTCCTCTTTAGCTCACTCAGAAGCATATGAGGCTTCATACTCACATTCCAGGTGGACTCTCCATGTAGACCTCGTGGCTGATCAGGCTTGCACACAAGCTGGGACAGCAACCATCCTATAGAGGCATACACGTATAAGTCCTGATAAGAGGGCCTGTGGTGAAGAAAAAATCGAATAATATCCAGACTGTCCCGCTGCAAGAGACCATCCCTGCCAATCTTCACCGAAGCAGCAGCTAGTATCAAGCCTAACGGGTCACCATCAGCAACATCCTGCGGGCCAGGACGAGGCACGCCAGTAAAAAGCCGAGGAAAGTACAGCTGGATCCAGAGCTGCAGAAACCATAACGGCCCACATCCGAATTAGTGGGATCTCGCCCACTAGCCAGCATACCAGAAATCTTGGCCATACCACTGAATAGGGTGCCAAGAAAATAAGAACCAGTGGCCGGAGAAGGATCACTCATAATAGCCCGTACCAGAGGAAGAGCAGAATGCAAGACGGTCCGAGCCCTCGAACAGATAATAAACCGGCTAAACCACAGCAATAGAAAGGCCACATGCTCATCCAAGGTGCAAGGAGAACTCTCGGACATCATATTATTATCAATGAATGACGCGTACTGCTTAGTCTCTTTACCCGAAGGACAAATAGAGTCACCAAGAGCTCGATCATCAGAAGCCGACTGTGTCAACTCTGAACCATCCACTCGGAGTCCGGTGATCATGATCACATCAAGAAGCGTGGGACCCACGAAACCACAAGGAAACTAAAAGGCGTTAACACTGGAGTTCCAGAAGCCCAAGATGTAATAGATGAGACGGTGATCTATCACTACTGGCCTAGTAGAAAGAATAATGGCATCTTCAATACCCCAGTTACGCCAATCAGCTGTGCATCCTCCCCTCTGCATCCGGCGAACCCATGAAACATATTTTTCCAAAATACTCTGATCCTCATTCTCTTCGATTTGGGAAGCCTTAGCCTTCTTAGATCTAGGAGCAGTGGTACCAGACTGATGAGACCGGATAGACCTCGTCTGCGAAACAAAGGCTCCAGTAAATGCAGCCTGAGTAATCGGACATATACAAGATAGAAACTCCCGGGTCTCATCTCCATCTGCATGGGCAGTCGTGCGATGAAATGGACGTAAAAAAGGCTCGGACTCCCGGCGGTCAAAATCATAAGCCTCATCATCAGACTCCGGAATGAGTAGTCCCTCAGCAATCTGCATTATTATGACACACATATCAAGCAAAGTCGAGGAAGGACGAATTAACATATCACCAAGTAAGTTGAGCAAACCTGAGTAGAAGACCCGGCAGCCCGAGCTGATGAGGATGGCGGCTGAGACACGGCATGAGTGGCGGCCTGCGTAGGAGTGGCGGCCTGGGTACCCAGAATGGTGGCCTGAGGAGTCCTCGCGACAATGTCCTATTACAAATTTGAACAAATCGAGTGAACACACAAGCAGGCAAAGAGATGGACATAGAAGCAGGCATGGAGATGGAACAAACCTGAAAGGCCATAGCACCAGACGACAAGGCAGCAAAGCCTGGCAAGGGGATGGCAGCCTGTCCCTGTGAAGGTGGTGGCTGGCGGCCAGCAGCCCCAGCAGAAGAGGCTGGCGGCCCAGCGCTGGCGGCCGGAGTGGGGCTGGCGGCCGGAGAGAACTTGGACCTGGCGGCCCGAGCTCGTGTTGGCGGCTGGGACGCAGCTGGCGGCCCGGAGCTCAAGTTGGCGGCCGAGATTGGCTGTAACCTGGCGGCCTGAAGGACAGAAGCTGGCGGCCGGAGCAGCTGGCGGCCCGGAGCTCAAGCTGGCGGCCGGAGCAGCTGGCGGCGGCCTAGAGCTGGCGACTGGCATCTCATCGGCTAAATTCTATGTTAAAATGCAATGTGTTTGAGGGATACTCAATCGATCAATCATCTAGTAAAAGACAAGGAGCTAGCATGGCATGATGATTTAAAATAAAGGGATTGAAGCATGCTCATCAAGAATCAAGCTTGGGATGAATTAGCTCCTATGTGACATCAAACAGACATGATACAATTCATGACCATTCATGAGAGTTGGATGCAATTCAAGCAATCCTAACATGAATCCAAGATTCAGTCAACATCTACAGTGCTAAGGATGGAAAACAAGTTGCCCAAGCAAGCATGTAATTCGGAGTGTTCAGTGCAAGAACAGAAACAATCCAAGCATGTGGTTCCAAAAATTCAACGCCATGAATACATTATGTATTGTTAGCCAGTTATGGGAAACAAGATGCCAGTGCAATTCCAAGTGCCAAGGATCACAGACGAGCCTGAACGTGCATTTCAATGAGGCATACACTTCGAATTAATTCCTAGTCTCTAGTCATAACGTGCCACATGAATTCACAAGTCTTGGACAACAAAAACAACACAAGAACAAGAGTAGAACGAACAAGGGGCTAACCTGATCCATGGAACCAAGCAAGATGGATGGCGGCTCGAGCTAGAAGAAGCTGGCGGCCAAGGTGAGAGAGCTGGCGGCCGGAGCGAGATGGCTGGCGGCCCGAGGGGAGAGGCTGGCGGCCGGGTGCGAGATGGCTGGCGGCCCGAGAGCAGATGCTGGCGGCCGGGAGAGGTTGGCTGGCGGCCCGTGAGGAGGTGTTGGCGGCGCAGCAGGAGCTGGCGGCCGGATGAGCTGGCGGCGATTTTCCTCAAGCTGGCGGCCCGTGAAGGTGTTGGCGGCGCTCGAGGTCAGCTGGCGGCAGGCTGGGTGCTGGCGGCTGGTGATGCTGGCGGCAGCAGAGGCACGGCGGCGCTTGGGCGAGTTGGCGGCCGGAACAAGATTGGCGGCTCGATGAGGCTAGCGGCGGAATCCCTGGCGGCGTCCGAGGCAGCGCTGGCGACCTGGCGGCGGATCGAGGCTGGCGGCCCGGACCAGGCTGGCGGCAGGTGACTCCGGTTGGCAACTCGAGGAAAAAGGACGATCCGTGCTGTTGGCGGCGGCCAGAAAATAAGAGATGGCGGCGCCCAAAGGCCAAGCTAGCGGCGATCAACTTGGCGGCGCTGGCAAGCAGGGCTGGCGGAAAAGCCCTTGGCGGCGCTCGGGGGAAGCAATGGCGACGGCCCTCTCGGCAGTCAGCCCTCTCCTCCAAGGACGAACTCACGCTCCGAAGACGATGGCAAGCAGCGGCGGTTACGATCTCCTAGGGCCGGCGAAGGGAGGAAAGAAGAAGAAGATGGGAGAAAAAAGAGGAAAATTTCAAAAATGCCTAAAAAATTTTAACCCTTGACAAGTGGTGGCTTTTTATAGAAGCCAAATAGGGCTAGGGTTTTGGAATGGGCCTAATGGGCCAGACTTGTAATTCAAACGCGCAAATCTGTCTTAAAGTGCTTATCAGACAAATTGCGCGAGGGGGGCATCTGTTAACCCCAATATTTTAGGTCCAATGAATTAGGCCCAGTGGGTTTAGTCCAATCCATTTTTCGAGAAGCCCAACTCAAAGGCCCAATAAGTTTAAACCTTCTCGAGGCCCAATCCAATTTAGAGTCTTATCCAGATGAGGTGTGAGAAGCTGGCTAGACATTGGAGAGAATCTCGCAACACTGGTAGAATGGCAGCAGATTTGGAAGTCAGCCATCATCCATGGAGAAGAGATCACGGCAGCATTAATGAGGCGCCATCAAGGGAGAATTTCATGGGATGTTACCAAGCCTGGCAGCTTACCCATTCTAGGTGTCGTAGTCTGCCTCTATTAATACAACATCAGTGGCATCTCAAGAGGCATCCAATCTCTACCGGAAGAATCCGCTTGTTTTTTCATTCCTTTAGTTTCTGCAATTTTTCTTTTCTGCCAACTTTTGTTCTTTCTGCAAATTTTTAGTTTCTTTACAGCTTTACTTAAATCCCTGCATTTCCTTTGCGTAATCTTGTAATCATCCTCAAACATTGTTCAATCAAATTCTTGGTTAACAGAGATCAAACCAGACAAATTACAAAGGGGGTATAAAGGGAGGGGTAGAGAGCCGAGTGGAAATCCAACCCCTGCTGCCCTGCATGCTTATATTTTGGATTACGAAGTACTAATGTAGGTATACTTGTATATTATCAATGCTGTTTATATAGGAAAACAGTTTGAATATAGACAGACAAAAGAAAAGGAAATGGTTCCACCATATTCAAGATTACAAAATTTTTGAGATTTGGAGGTAATGTTTTAATTGAAATAATGAATCCTTCTATAATTCATGTGTAACAAATGGATATGATCAAATTCATGTGTAACAAATGGATATGATCAAACTTGGATTTGGAATGAAGGGCTTGATTTTGAATTAGTTTGATTGAGATATTTTATATATATAAAAAAAATACTAGTAGAGAATCTAATGATGTAATATACTCAATTCAAAGTTGTATATGAGTAATCATCCAATCCAATTGTAGCATATGATAAATCCATGGGAAAATTGGCCATTATTTCTTACCAAAAGCCGCCACAGTAGTATCACACCTAATAGATAACTTCAACGTGTGTACATGTTATTACATATCTATATTCAAATTCAAATTTGTCATCACCCACAAGTTCAAAACAATAATCAAACTTTTTCATCAAAAACCAGCAACCTAAAGCATAACCTGGGAATGGGTAAACATGCTTAATCATCACACACCCTAAATCATCTTATCTTACGTTAAATATGATATATTGACTTAAAAATGTAATTATTATACTACTAGTTATTTTAGGTGTGTAGATGTAATTATTGTAGTTTCTATATAAATTGAATTAATTATCTAGTAACTTATACATATAAACATAGAATATTTTATATTAATATATTGTACTATTTCAAACGTATTTTTCTTCGTGGCTCATATGGGTGTTGGAAGACTTTGTTGTTATACTACAGATTCCATGGCTGTCCTTGATTTGATCAGGGCCCCTAGCTCATTTCATCCTTTTGCTCCCATCATATCGCATATTGTGGAGCTACGGGACTCCTTTGAGGAGTGTGTGTTATTCATCGGAAAATAAGGTTGCGGACTGCCTAGCCAAGCAGGGGGCTTCTGACGAAGAGTTCTTCACCACGTAGGCGTTTCCCCAGACTTTGTTCTTGGGGACCTAGCAGCGGATGCTTCCGGTATTTGGTTCCTCAGATTCTAGTTTGCGTGTTGGTTTTTCTTTTGTTTTTTCTTGGTTTTTGTTTTCGCTTTTGTCTGTTTTTCTTTGTTTCCTGGCTTCAGCTTTTTCAAAAAAAAAAAAACGTACTCCCTCCGTTTTTTTTAACGTTAGTTTTGACTTTTTTTTTACTATTTTTTGTAGCACTCTGACTTCTGCTTTTGTTATAGTCATAGAAGACAAAATATAGCCAATGGGATCTTGTTGGATTCGTCTCATCTTGTAGTTTTTAAATATCAAATTTTTAGAATTTTTACTTGTACCGAATTTGAGTTATTAATCGTTGAAAATGTGCATTGACATACTTGCAAATGAGAGAAGTGTAACCTTAAAATAAAAAAAATAAAAAAAAAAGGAGAGGAAGTATTTTTTACAACATCACGATGTGATTTCATAACTATCACATTCTGCATATACTCAAATCTTATAATTCAAACACAACTTGAATCGGTTAACTTCCTACACATTAATCCATAGTTAATACAAAAGCAACCAGACAACAATGTGTTATTTATTGATTCTTTTACCAGCAGAGAGGCTTTGACATGATTTTAACATACAATAATTAACGAACAATATGTCATTCCCATGTTTGTCTTCTTACAAGTTTAATCAACTCCCCTTGTTCTTACAACTCTTTTAATTTGACCCACCAAAAGTCCATAATTGCCCAACTCAATAAGTATTTATCATGTGTGCATATAAATTATCAGCCCATCAACATCATGCATTGAACAGGAAGGAAACTTACAAACCAGTTTTAAACCGTAGACAAACATGTGTCCGAAGATAATATGAACATTACATATCCTTGTTTTTTTTAAAACTACACATTGAGGATAAAAACAGATTGCTTGATTCCTAACCACCATAGATATTTTGCAGCTTGTGCATCAGCAGTGGGTGGTCAATATATTAAGCTGAGGTTTGAAGCAGTGGCTAACAGATGAGCGAAAGATGTTCTTAAAGCATAGGAAAGTCCATTTAAAGATATATATATATATATTTATAAGCACATTTTATGTGAGGGGAGTTTGCATTACTTGCAAGGAATGAAAACCTCTTGCTCTTTCTTGGCACTTAGTATTTCTACTCCTTTGTAGTTAGCCTTTGTCCTTGATCATCTTGCTTCTTGTGCAATCCGTCGCGATATCTATATTTTCTAGTTTCTTGTCCTGTTTGATTTCCGCGACGATGGGGAATGGAACTAGAGTCTTTTCCAGGATTAGAAACCTTTTCAAGAAGAAGCCACTTCCTATAGAAACTTTATTTAGACTTCCTGCCCCATTGCCTTCATGGCCCTCAGGTCGAACGCATTTTGTAATTATCATTGTATATATGTTGGATATTGATCAAGATTCTTGATTCATTGTTCAGTTGTGCTGATGAGAAATTTGTGTCTTTTTATGGTTGTGATGAATCAGGGGGAAGTTTTGCAAGTGGGATCATTGATCTGGGAGGATTACAGGTCTGTCAAGTGTCAACATTCACCAAGATTTGGAGTACAAAGGAAGGTGGTCCGGATAATGTTGGGGCGACGTTTTTTGAGCCTTCATCGATCCCTGAAGGGTTCTTCATGCTTGGCTGCTACAGCCAGACCAACAACAAGCCTCTCTCTGGCTGGATTCTTGCTGCGAAGGACGCGATGGATGCTGGTGGAGAAGCGCTGAGGGCGCCAACTGATTACACTCTCGTGTGGAGCAGTGAGTCTTTGAAAATCAAGCAAGAAGGTAAAGGCTACATATGGCAGCCTACTCCTCCTGATGGATACAAGGCGATGGGACTTGTGGTCACATCGTCGCCTGATAAGCCTGATCTTGACAGAGTACGGTGTGTGAGGTCCGACTTCACGGACACAAATGAGAACCAGGACTGGATTTGGGGCCCCAGCAGGAATGTTGATCCAAATGGCTTCAATGTATACAGCTCAAGGCCAAAAACCAGGGGAATCCAGGCCGTGGGGGTTCCAACAGGCACATTTGTGGCTCAAAACAATGGGGATAATATGGACATTCCCTGTCTCAAGAACACAAATGGGAATACCAATTCCATGCCTGATCCTGATCAGATCAATTCACTGATCCAGGCTTACTCCCCACTCATCTATTTCCACCCTGATGAACAGTACCTCCCATCTTCAGTCACGTGGCTCTTTCAAAACGGAGCACTGCTGTACAAGAAGGGCGAGGAGTCGAGCCCTGTCCCCATCGAACCAACAGGCCTGAATCTGCCCCAAGGAGGCTCAAACGACGATGCATACTGGATCGACCTCCCAAAAGACAATCCTGCTAGGGAGACAGTCATGAAAGGGAACTTGGCTAATGCAGAGGTATACATCCATGTTAAGGCCATGTTTGGAGGGACATTCACAGACATAGCAATGTGGATCTTCTACCCTTTCAATGGCCCCGCGAGGGCGAAAGTGGAGTTCTTCAACGTACCATTGGGGAAGATTGGGGAACACATAGGCGATTGGGAGCACGCCACTCTAAGGATCAGCAACTTCAATGGAGAATTGAAAAGCCTCTACCTTTCTGAGCACAGCAAAGGCCTTTGGGTCGACGCCTCAGAATTGGAGTTCTACAAAGGGAACAAGCCCGTAGCATACTCGTCGTTGCACGGGCACTCAATGTACCCCAAACCAGGGCTGGTGATGCAGGGCAGCAGCAATATAGGGATAAGAAATGACACTGGGAAAGGGAAGAATTTTATGGACACTGGGACAAGGTTTTCAGTAGTGAGTGCTGAGTATTTGGGGTCAGCATATGCTGAGCCGCCGTGGCTGAACTATGCAAGAAAATGGGGACCAAAGATCACATACAGCACTGAGGAGGAAATCAGGAAACTTGAAAAAGTGCTGCCTGGGAGACTGAAAAGTGCATTGGACAGGATTGTGAAGAGCCTACCAAGTGAAGTGTTGGGGGAAGATGGCCCTGTTGGACCAAAGGGGAAAGACTTTTGGGCTGGTGATGAAAGGTCTTGACATTGTTTGTTACTATCATGTAATAAAACCATCATGGTCGATACTATGAAGCTTTTAATGTAGTGTGTAATAATATTAATCGTGTGATGTTAAAAATGTTATTCTTGTGTGGAAATGGCAAATTTGAACTGCTTTTCAGGCCTGATAGTTTATTTCATTTTTGTTTTTATGTTCCATCAAAAATATTGAAATTTTGGGAATCCCAAATTATAGGGGAAAAGAGCAAAGAAGCATGTCTATGTGAATTGTGAAAGGCTATTCTTTTTCCATAAAAAGAAGCAATCATGAACTAAAGTATACATGTCGCCTAACTTTATGCCATTTGCCACACATAATTGTGTAATCATTGGGAAATAAAAAAACCATAAAAATGAGAATGAGTAATTTGTGGGATGCTTTAAAATGGCCAAAAAAGCTGCCAAATTTTGCCCTATAGTATCCTCCCAAATCAGTATTAAGAAACAGCACAATCTTTGGGTAGACCAAGTTTTCCTTTTTTCTAGTACATTATGGTTAGAAGTGATCTAATCCAAGTATAGTTCATATGTGTATATATATAATATATATATATATATATATATATAGGTATGTTATATAAACACATATATATGTGTGTGTGTCTATAGGTATAATGCAAGAACTCAGTCTCACTTTTGTGCAAATGTACATTTCTCAGAGACCAAATCAGAAAATATGCCAAATAAATATTGAAGCAGTGGGCCTGTGTGTGATTTCGATTGCTGTAAGAATTATTTTATTGTTTCTATCCTTTTACATAAACTAAGCTGCCTGCACATCCATCGATGCATATATGTATATACATCTTTGATCGCTTCTTCTTTGGTCTTTTTTTTATTACGAGACAGCATAGTTAAGCACGAAGAATTTGTTACATTTGTTAGAGCAGGCCTGCCTTACATAGAAGAATTATCATTACTCTATTCTTTCTCGGGCTTCCATCTCTCCATTCGTTTGATCCTTTTGTTTTTGTCTTCTTCCTGCAACAGACAAAACAATAATCGAAACAATAACTCCTTTTTAGCCTAGGAAAGATCATCAACAACACCATCCAGGAGCATAGTTTTGGCCATTATTGACGGGGGGATTAATGGAGGAAATGAGGAGATTGAATATAGTGTATTTCTTGAGTAGAAAGGGGAGCATAGAACAACCTCACCTCATCCGTCTGCATCATATCTCCAGAAATGGAATTCGATTACGAGGTAGTAATAAAAAAAATTAAAAAAAAAAAATTTTAAAAAATAGTCTTTTTTGTCCTGTCTTATTCGATGATTTCATTACAATCATATATACACGTATGAGTTTTATGATGTGTGTATTTGAATTCAATCAGATGTGAAGAAATGGTTGGGAGAATTGAGGGGAAAAGACATGCCAGCCTCATTTTCTTGGTCTTATAAGAGGTATGTTTGTATTTATTTATGTATAATTTGTGTGGTCATGAAATTATTGATGGTTAATTTGATGAACACATCTGACAGGAAATACAAGACATTTTATGTATGGCAAGACTTGCAGGATGATGATCTCATAACTCCTGTTTCAGACAATGAGTATGTCCTTAAAGGATCTGAGATTTCCTCCCTCGGCATTAAACCCGGTAAGGGACACATACATTACATATATATATATATATGTATAGTCTGTCTGAATTTTTGTGAGATCTGTTTGATTGATGTTTCTTTTCCTTTTATGACAGAGAGAAAAACTTCTTGCGCTGAGGATGAACTAGTCTCTAAAAAGGAAAACCAACCAAGTCTCCATGAAGATCCCAAAACCCATTCATCATCGTCAGCAAAATTGACGTCTGAAATACAAGAATCGTTGTCCCCAAATTCTGGCTCTGAAACATCCACTGTCGTAACAGATGATTCCATCAAACATGATATGAGTGATACTTCAGGTTCAATCACTATGCAAGACCATAATCCATCTCTTGAGACTCAGCCAGAACAGAAAGATTGTCCCACAGATTTTTCCTTTTCCAAGAAGGACAATAAGAGAAGTGACAAAACCAGCATCGATAAAGACATGACGACACCATCCAAGACCATCCCTCATCCCACCAAATCCAAGAGTGCTTCATCATCATCTTCAAGCATATTTCGAAACCTGATGACTTGTGGTGGTGTAGACACCAAGGATTCAGCTATGGTGCCAATTGACAAGCAGAAAAGATCATTCTTGAACATTTGTACACCTGATCAGAAAGATGTTCAATCATCAACAGAGATCATTTGCAAAAGGGACAGACTTGGTGGCTCTCAGAGGGTGTTTGGAACTCCTAATTGGACTCGGCAGCAATGGAGTGCCAGGTTAGTTCAAAACCCCACCATTTGGGATTGCACAAAGCAAATGCTAGTTTTTTTTTTTTTTCACTTTCATTAATTTCTTTGGTCTCACAGGAGAAGCTTCGATGGGGTGAAAGATTACTCATCTAAGGCACCCTCTGCTGCTTACAGACCAGTTAAGGGACCAAGCTGTTCGTAAGTAATTTGCCCCATACAGCTTATTTTCTCTACAACCCTTTTGAAGCTGAGCATGTTATGATAGTGGGGATTTTTTTGTTGTAAGGCAATGTGGGAAGACATTTAGGCCAGAGAAGATGCATTCACATATGAAATCCTGCAAGGGCTTCAAAGCAACAATGTCCAGGGGAAGTACTGAGAAGGCCACACCAGATGTCTCAATGGAGTTCAAGAGTAGGGAGTCATTTTCAGGGCATTTGCTAGCCAATTGATTGTTGCAACATTTGGTCACCATATATGCCTAGTACATTTCATGCTATTTTTAAGGATGTTTTTCAAATAGAAATATAGACAAAATCAATGAATTGCCAGATCAAGTTACAGGTTGTATCTATTTCCTTCTCAGAGGGAATTAGGATTCAGTCCATGTCAATGTCAATGTTAGAGAAATCCCCATCAAATTAGGAAGTCGTAACAATTGAAGAAAATGTAAAAGGAACAAGAATCTTCTACTACACAAATGAATAGAATGCAACTGCAAACAAATTGAGAGTCCCAAATAGATTGTGAACAAAATATGACAATTATTGCATCAGTTTTTTTCACTTCAGAAGTGCAATCTAATACACAATAATTGGTTAATTCACAAATACCGCCACAAAAATACCCTTTCGAAAATTGACTTGCATTATAAAGAAAATGAAGAGGAGCAATGGGAACGTAGAAATAGCATCCAAATATTACAGACCATGATACACAGGAGCATCCCGTAGCCACCAGTCTTCCCCAAATCTAAACCCACTATGGTTAGAATATAACTTAGACAAGTGGAGCCTTGTCTAGTTTCCATGCATCTCTTCGCATACATCACCATAGAACAAGGGATAGCAGCAAGCTCAGGTTTCTGGAAGACGTGCCACAGACATCGGATAGGTAGATGATCTGCTAGCATCAGCTCTACAAGAAATAGTCAGGTGTTCTACGGGTTACATCAGGCTCCCCTCTCCTTGGAGCTGGTTCAAACTGAAATATCATCACAATGTAACAGATTACTCATCAAATTTCTTAAAAATATAGTACTATATAGGGGTGAAAACGGGACGGATACGGGCGGATAGTACTCGTCCCGTATCCTATCCCATATTTTTTTGTCGAATACGGAATCGAATACGAATAGGCCGGATACAAATACGAATTCGAATATTTTGGGAAACGGATACGAGACGGATTCGGATTTTAACTCGGATAATAATTTATTTTTTAAAATTAATTTTTTTTCATAATTTTTAAAGAGAATCAGAATATATATTATGTAAGCTAAACTGATTTTTTAAATTTTTCAAAATCATTAGTTATTTCGTTCAATACATCTAAATAGCATCACTACAAAATGTTACGTACTACAGTTTAGATGCAAATTAAAGAACCTAATGATATAGTCGAGTTGATTAATATGATTTGATTTAATTACATATAGCTTTCAAGCTTTTGATTATATTTATACATATAGTATTACTTATTTATTTTATAGTTAATATAATATTATAATATACATATATAAATATATATAAATTTTCGGATATTCGGATAGAAAATACGGATAATATCCGCATAAAATTCGAATTTTTCGGATACGGACGGATATTTACAATCCCATATCCTGTCCCGTAACCGCCAAATATCCGCCGGATACCAAAATTTGAATTCGAATTCGAATATAATCGAATACGGCAACAGATCGGGCGGGAATTATCCATCCCGCTTTCACCCCTAGTACTATATATGAAAGCAGACGAAACAAGTAATTGGCACTGCAACACTTGCAAGCATGAACAGAAAAAGGAGAAAGAGACGAGTAAAACCTGGATAAAGTTGCGCTCTCTGCAATCATCAACTTCCAAAATTGATGCCATATTGCCACACCTATAACAATAATTCGGTGCACTAAAAATAGTGACAACCTTCTGTTCCTGTAATACCAAAAAAAAGGGGAAAAAAAAAGAAACATCAATACCCCAACTTTAATGCCAGTATACTAATACAAGGTGTTCAATTATAATTGTAGTAATTACATGTGCCCAATTATATCCTTCCATAACCAGCTGATGAGCTCTAGCAATAAGGTTTAAATTGTTTGTGTGGTTGAACTGCTCTGAAATGTCCTGTAACATAAGTAGGATATACGCAGAATTAATACAACGAAAATAAGAAAGGAACTAAAAGTCATCTATAAAAATAAATACCTGGCCAAAGGTGTACCCAGCACCACGGGGGGATATGCCCCAACCACATCGATCATCTGGATCAGACCACAACAGATCACACATTGGACCTTCATGTGGGACTTCTTGAACCCGGTCAAAGTTTCTTATATTATCAAGGGTTTCGATAGAGGGAGACAATCCACCGTGAAGACAAAATATTTCTGATTCAACCTACACAATGTCCACAATCTCAGCATTGATCAAATAAACCTATCCCAGGTCAACATATTCATGTTGTACATATATTTCTATTCCCTACAACAGTTCTGCACAACGCCACAACCAAACATTATATCCAAAATTTCTTTTTGCTTGGTCATGTATGATGTCAAACAGAAGGGAAAATAATACATTTCATCTGCTTACTTTAAACCAGGTGAAAAAAATCAACCATCTAGGAATTTCGTGATGAAACATTACAAAGAAAATAATAGAAAAAGTTCAAAGAAACCAACCAATGCATTAAGAATATAAGAGTCAAAAACAGATGAATTATGAATATAATGAGGGAGAGCTTTACTGACCAGCGCAGTCAACGGAAAATAATCAAACAGATCTGTAAATATCTTCCACACATTAGCATTCCCATACCTACAATCAGAACATGTCTCAAGGCATTAGATTGATATGGGGTGGTCAAAAGAACTCAAACCTTCGATCTAAACATGCAACTCAACATAAACTCTACATAATTTGTGTTTTTAATAAACACACTGCCAGTATTGTACAACATTGTGAACATGCAGCTAAATATATAACATCAGGAACTTCAGCCATTGCATCTGTTCTCCAAAACATTCACCTTAGAATTTATGAAACCTAATTAACCAGTGCAAGTGTTTACAGATTCCAAACAAAAAAGGAGGCTATGTTGTAAACCAATTGAGAACTAGACCACAGGGAAACCTGAAAGATATACTTACTTCCTCAAGCATTCATCATAAAAACCATAGACTTGAGTAATCTGCAAGCGTAAAGTTAAGCACAATATGAGCTAAAGAATGACAACCCAACATTCAGACATCAAAAGCAACTGAAAAATAAACCTTCCCCATGGTAAAATAAAAATTTTCCATAAGCAAATTTAAAAATAATAAACAAAAAATAAAAATAAAAACTAAAAAATTAAACACATAGCAAAAGCAAGGTGCATCAGAAGACACAAAAGCTATACAGACAAGACAGCTGATTAATCATGCGAAAATATTATCAACACAACTCAAGTTGATACCTCTCTTTCCCCCAAATATATCTAGGTCGAGATAAAAAATATTGGTAATCTCACTCTCAAGTCAAGAATGCAAGTCAAAATCTCATTTTAGGACACAACACTGGATATAACTTATTCGTTGCCACAAGATTGCACATCTTATCCCAAAAACTACTTAATCCATTACCAGAGCAGATAGTAAAGAATCCAAACTAGAAGATTTATTCAACACTGACACACATGAGGCAAGCATTTCATCACTGTGATTTAAATATGGCTACATGGCACAAATAAAATTTTATGTCCCATGATCTTCAAATATTATAAAATAAAAAAATAAAATTTAAAAAAAAAAAAAGAGAACTAAAATTACATGGAAAATGGGTTTGATACCTGTCTGCTTTCATGATTTCCTCGGAGTATTGTGATACGCTGAGGATAACGCACTTTCAGAGCCACTAAAAGCTGCAGAAAAGAAGCCTCTATAAGCATTTTCAAAGCTACTGTTTCAATAACGCAACACCAAATTCTTGTAACAACTCACCTCCCATTAATAATAATAATAATAATAATAATAATAATAATAATAATAATAATAATAATAATAATAGGAGTAATAAATAAAAGTTTAAGAAGAAAAAGGAGAAAACAGAAAAGTACTGAAGGGAGAAGAGTATAATAAATATACACATAAGCAAGAAACAAACTCTTGAAACAATGGCACCACTCATGACTGAATTTCACAACAGTAAAAATGCCAGAAGCTGTCATCAGGCTTGCGCACTTACAGTGACAGTTTCAACTGAATAATAACCACGATCAACATAATCGCCCATAAATAGATAGTTCGTGTCTGGGCACTGTCAATGAGAAAATAGAATTAATTATGAAAAGAATCAACACATACAGAAAAATTAGAACTAAAAACTTGGAATGCAACAAACACAAATTACAAGAAAAGGGCATGCTGGATGTAACTACATAAAAAAAGAAGTGGAAGTTAACTTCCACAGAAAATTAAGTAAATACATGTCCATACTTCACTAATAAAAAATCATTATGAAACCTAGTCCAAGTAAAATTACTTGAACCATTACCAACCCATTCTGAAAATTGAAGTCTACATTATACAACAAGGTTTCGTCACACTTAAAAGGCACAGATGTTTTCAGTAACTAAGAACCTTCCCTGACTCATACGTGGATTAGAATCTGGCCACTGGCCCATCATCAAACCCTATTTCGGAGAGCATTTTGTTGATAAAAAGCCTTTTTTTTTTTTCTCTTTCTATGGATAAATAACAAGAACCACAAGCCTCTTAATAAATATATATTAGCTTTCGGATGAATTTCAAAAGTGTTTATGGTTGTTTACGTTTCTAAAGTAGTGTGTGCAAAAGACAGAGAATGAACTGAGATAAATAATAAAGTAAATATATTTGATTTGAGGGTTCAATTATGTTATATGTAAAGTATTATGTTATGATTGGATTGTGTGATTGTGTATAACATCAATAGGATGTAAGATGTAGGCTATGTGTGCACAGTAAATCAAATATTCAAATAATAATTATTGTTACTAAAAATTGTTTACTTATAGTTACATAAGGGAGGGAAAAAACATTGATACAGTTGTGTAAGTTGACAAGTGTATTTTTTGGGAAAAATTGGAAATTGAAAATGTCACAAAATACATCTAACATGGACAATACCTTCCCTCCGATGCGGAATAGCTCAGCTAGATCATGAAATTGACCATGAATATCACCACAAATTGTTACGGGGGCTTTTACCGGCTGCATAAAGCAAAAGAGAAATGAATACCACCTTGAAAACAACAGAGACTGCAATAGAACCACCTTTCAAATTTATAGAGATCAAATATAGCAGGGGGTGGTCGACTAGTAGTTTAACTGCAATTGAACTTGAGGAAAATTTATATATGAATATGAAAGATTCAGAAAATCACAGGTGGAGAACCATGAGATGAAGATTTTTAAGTAACTAAAACAATTAAAATACACGAGGATCAGAAACACACTACAACATCTGGTGAAACTTCTACCAAGCAAAAGGAAATATTGAAGTCTAACTATGGGTTAACAAAGTTCCAAGCAGTCCACAGAAAATTAACTGCACAACCAACTCTAATTATCTACTTATTTTTCCAAAGCAATTTGGTTAAAGAATATTCAGTTCCCGCTCCAACAAAAGCTCTCATGGAACGAAATAAGATCTACATATGATGTGTAATATTCATTTGCAGTTTCTTTCCCGAGTACATGTGTGCCTGATATTAGTTGGAGAGAACAAGTTACAGTATTGCATGTTCAACATACCCCATGTATTGTCCTCCTGACAATTCATCACCATGAATCCATTAATAGAGGTAACAAACAACTCCTGAGATTTATCAGAATATTAGAAATAAAGTATAATTAACACACTCAAAATGGTAATGTTTCCTAATACCTATAGAACCAATGGTTAGACATGAGCCACTCATTTAAAAAGTTACTGATAGCATACAAAAATACAGGTATGTAAATGGTTATAGATGGTTTCCATGTTTTTAACAGCTAAGCAAATAGACAGTATTAAGAATACTTAGAAGCAACACTCATACCTGCACATTACTTTCTTCCATCAGTATCTCTTTAGCCTTCTCACACAAGGCCCTAACCTTACATTTTTAAAAAGATGAACAGTGTTAATCTAAGGTATATATTTCATCAACAGATATACACATAATAAGATGCTAAAATATGTCAAAACATTCATACGACTGGACACAGTGATATCATAATGAAAAGGTTCATCCATCATGTATAAATTTCAAGTATTGATGCATACAATAAGACTCAAGGGAAGACTACGAGTTTCAACAATTTCATCAGAAAAGGCGCCCCTTTAATCCACCCATGTTCATATTCCCTGATGTTACACCTAAATACTTACCTAATAACTCAATTCCCCTATCAACCAATGGTCTAATACACATCTGAGCCAAACCTCAAACATTTTCTCCTCTAAACATAAGAAATCTCACTCCTCATACCTTTAAGCAACACAAATACATTTCTCCTAAAGAACGTGAAGTAGTGAAACGCTATTACTTATACCCTCCATCTCCAACTCTTCGAGATTTCGAATTACTATTTCCAAGAGATCTGACAGCCATAAAATGCCTAAAACCTTCAAATCATCGAAGAAGCTCCAGATACACTTGATATGTAACCACGAAAGTCATTAGTACAAAATTTAAAACTGAATCCCATATTTCCCCAATATTATTAACCACACCTAACAGATCTGAAGAAACTCGGCGGATTAGAAAAAGAAGAAAGAGAAACATCAAAAGAAATTTCAAGATGGAAAAGAAAAAGAAAGCCTCGGGCTCAGATAGAAGTCTGCACTGAGCAGATTCGAAAAAGAAGAAAGAAAAACATCACAGAAATTTCAAGATTGGAAAGAAAAGGAAAACCTCGGGCTCAGATAGAGGCTTGCACTGCATAAGCTGAGAAATCTGCTCATCCAGATTCCCATGGGTGCTCGTAGTCACCAGATCTGCACTCATCCTGCTATATCCTCCGCCTGTTCTCCGATCCACCCTAGTTGCAGTTCCCCCTATTCAAAAATTAGGCACCCCGCGAAAATATTCCTTAACCGTAACCCAAGATTCAGCGGATTGCTAAAACTTGGACTGTAAATGCTTCGAATGCCTCAGTATATGCAGATGCCGAGAGAGAATGAGAACCAGAGGGGGGAGAGAGAGAGAGAGAGAGAGAGAGAGGAAGTATAACTATACGTATATTTAAATATATTTAAAATAAATGGAGAAAATACGATTTACTACTGCCTTTAAAGATATACTAATTGTCATTTCATTATCCTAAACAAATTATTTGAGCATCGACGCCGTATTATCGCCGCCATGTCAACCTCCTCATCCACCGCCGTGCCCCGCGATTCCCTCCGCCAGGTGGAGATCGAGGCCTCCGACACCGCAATCTCCTCCGCCTCCGTCGACAATCTTCGCCTCAATAGTCCCTATCTCCACAGCCTCATCCACAACCTGACAAATGTCTCCTCCGTTGCCAACCCTCGACCGAATCCCGCCCCTAATTCCTCCATCCAATCCCTGACGGAAATAGCGATTACCGCCGAGAGCGATCCGGATATGCTGTGCCCGGTATGCAGGGAAACCTTCGCTGCCGACTCCGTCGCAAAAATGACGCCTTGCAAGCACGCTTTTCACACGGACTGCATTGTCCCGTGGCTGGAAATCAACAACACTTGTCCCGTTTGCCGGTTCAAATTGCCGGCGGCGGAGGGCGCAGCGAATGAGGGGAATGGGAATGTGGGGTTTTGGAGGCTTGACGACATGGTAGAAGGTGGAATGGATATGTTTACTTTGAGGCTGTTAGGTGGTGCTCGTGGGTGGTAGGTGGGGGCAGATGACCTCTCCCACATCGAAAGTCCCAAGGCCACCTCCTGTATTTTTCCTATAAATACCACCTTCACCTATTGAAGGAAAACACACCAAGCAGCAGAAGCAAAAGCAATCCTGAGGCTTTTTCTTCTGCCTGCTAAATTTAGTGGGGAAATTTGCCCCAGAGAGTCTTATGGTGTTTTGGTAGGTTTTTCTTTTGTGAGGAGTCTACATTTGTTGAGTGGGTTTTGTGGGTCCGGAAATTATTGTCCAAACCCTTTTGTAATATTTTCCCTCATAGTAAAATTTGTTTCTCCTTTGCCTGTGGATGTAGGTCGATTTGACCGAACCACGTAAATCCTCTGTGTCTGTTTATTTTGCTGCATTTGGCTAATTTGGGTACACTTCCGTAACAAACTGGTATCAGAGCCCTGATTGTGTAGTATGCTCTGTGGTCGCAGTTAATCTGATCTTCCACATCAGAAACGCATCTCGGTTAAGCTACCCTTTTGTGAGATTTGTTTGTGCCTCTTGTTAGCAAAATGTCGGCCATAAATATTAAGGTTGATAAGTTCACGGGGAGGAATAGTTTTAGCCTATGGCAAATCAAAATGCGGGCTTTGTTAAAGCAACAAGGCATGTGGGCTCCATTAAAAGAAAAGGTAGATCCAGATAATGCTGAGATGGTGAGCCTAGAGGAGAAGGCTCATTCAACCATCTTACTGTGCTTGGCAGATGATGTCATTACCGAAGTTGCGACGGAAACAAAGGCGTCTGGTTTGTGGTTAAAACTAGAAAGTCTTTACATGACTAAGTCGTTAACCAACAAGTTGCTATTAAAGCAACGTTTGTTCAGCCTACGGATGCAGGAAGGTACATCTCTTCGAGACCATCTCGATAGATTAAACACTATCTTGCTGGAGTTGCGTAATATTGATGTCGTTATCGAGGACGAAGATGCTGCATTAATATTATTAGTATCTTTACCACTATCATTTGAAAATTTTGTACAATCATTTATAGTTGGTAAAGATACTGTCAGTTTAGAAGATGTACGTGCTGCTCTGCACAGTAGGGAATTGCGCCATAAGGCATCTTCGAGTAATGTAGAAGATCAGGCTGCTGGGCTCGTTGTTAGCAGTGGCAAGGGACATGGAAAATTTGTAAAACAAAAGAAGAAAAAGTCTTTTGTTAAAGGTCCCAAGCCAGGTGATGTCTGCAATTATTGTAAAGAGAAAGGACATTGGAAGACCCAGTGTCCCAAGATGATGAAGAAGCAACAACAGGGAACGCAACAGGAGTCTGTCTCTGTTGCGGTCAACGGCGATACAGATCCAGAGGATCATTTGGCTTTGGTCACAAGCGTGCAACCATCGCAAGATGATGTATGGGTTCTTGATTCTGGAGCATCATACCACATGTGTCCTAACAAAGAGTGGTTTTCGAGCTACGAACCAGTCGATGGAGGAAATGTTTTTATGGCAAATGATTCTGTCTGTAAGACAGCTGGGATTGGTTCTATCAAGCTTAGAACACATGCCGGTGAAATTGCAACTCTGCACGATGTCAGACATGTTCCAAAGCTGAAGAAGAATCTGATATCCTTAAGAGTCCTTGACAATAAGGGTTTCAGATACGAAGGGGAGCATGGAGAACTCTACATCATGAAGGGATCGTCCGTGGTTTTGAAAGGAGTCTTGCATGGATCTCTGTATGTTGTGCAGGGATCTACTGTAGTAGATTCTGTAGCTGCTGTTGCTGAAACTTCTGATATGTCCAAGCTATGGCATATTAGACTTGGGCATATGAGTCAGAGGGGAATGCAGATCCTGTCAAGCCGTGGTCTTCTTGAAGGTCACAAGTTAGCTGAGTTCGGGTTCTGTGAGCACTGCACATTTGGTAAATTACATCGTACCAAATTTGGAAAGGCAACTCACAGAACAAAATCGACGTTGGATTACATTCATTCTGACTGTTGGGGTCCTTCACGAGTTGAGTCGCTTGGGGGCAGCAGATACTTCTTATCCATTATCGATGATTATTCAAGGATGACTTGGGTAATCATGATGAAGGAAAAGGGCGAAGCTTTCTTAAAATTCAAGCAGTGGAAGGCGTTGGTAGAAAACCAGACAAACAAGAAGATTAAAAGGCTTCGAACTGATAATGGTCTGGAATTTTGTTCGAGGGAATTCAATGAGTTCTGCAAGAACAATGGAATTGCACGACATCACACAGTCAGGAACACTCCACAGCAAAATGGAGTGGCAGAGCGTATGAATCAGACGCTTTTGGAGAGGGCACGCTGCATGCTCTCAAATTCTGGATTGCCAAGGAGCTTTTGGGCAGAAGCAGTTAACACTGCTTGCTTTCTGATCAATCGGGGACCTCATACTGGAATTGATTGTCGGATTCCTTATGAGGTTTGGTCGGGTAATTCCTATGATTACTCGAATTTGAAATCTTTTGGATGTGCGGCTTATTATCACGTAAGCGAGGGAAAACTGGAGCCCAGAGCCAAGAAGGGCGTTTTCGTAGGATATGGAGATGGAGTTAAGGGATTCAGAATTTGGTCACCTTCTGAGAAAAGAGTTATCTTGAGCAGAAGTGTGGTGTTTGACGAGAATTCTATCCTCAGTATGCCTACGAAGGTGGTGAATGTCTCAGAAAATTCGGGTGCTGACAGTAAGGTGGAGCTTCAACTTTCACCTGATGATTCAGATGAACAACGAGAGCTTGAGCAAGAGCAGGAAGTGCACTTGGATTCAAATCAATCAACTGAAGTTGAGCCACCCGAAATCAACCGACCATCTAGTTCAGCTGATGTGCAGAAGCAAGGAATTGCTTATGATCGTGCTAGAAGGGTGGGTGTCCAACCTCCTAGCAGATATCGAGATTTTGTCTGCTATGCTCTACAAACAGCTGAAGATTTGAATTATTCTGAGCCCTCCACTTACAAAGAAGCTGTATCATGTGGCGAGTCTGTACAGTGGCTTGCTGCAATGGGAGATGAAATGGAGTCGTTACATAAGAACGACACTTGGGAGCTAGTCAAACAACCACCTGAAAGGAAGATTGTTACTTGCAAATGGATATTCAAAAGAAAGGAAGGTGTTTCACCAGCTGAGGGCATACGATACAAGGCCCGACTAGTTGCTAGAGGATTTTCTCAGAGGGAAGGAGTTGATTACAACGAGATTTTCTCACCTGTGGTCAGACACACTTCCATTCGTGTCCTGTTGGCTATGGTAGCGCATCAGGATCTGGAGCTCGAACAACTAGATGTGAAGACAGCCTTTCTTCATGGGGAATTGGAGGAGGAGATCTATATGTCTCAGCCTGAAGGTTTTCTTGTACCAGGAAAAGAAAACCATGTTTGCAAATTGAAGAGACCATTATATGGTCTGAAGCAATCTCCGAGACAGTGGTATAAAAGATTTGATAGCTATATGGTTGAGCTTGGCTACAACAGAAGTCCATATGATTGTTGTGTATATCACAACAAGTTAGAAGATGGTTCGAACATCTACTTGCTTCTGTATGTAGATGACATGCTCATTGCTGCACGAAACAAGGCCGATATTCAGAAATTGAAGGGTCTACTGAGTGCAGAGTTCGACATGAAGGATTTGGGTGCAGCGCAGAAAATTCTGGGGATGGAGATCTATCGAGATAGAGATCAGAAGAAGCTTTTCTTGTCACAGAAAAGCTACATCCAGAAGATTCTATCAAAATTTGGAATGTCTTCGGCGAAACCTTTGAATACTCCATGTGCTACTAATACACAACTCTCAGCTACCTTTGCACCTAAATCTGAAGCTGAGAAGGAGTATATGGCAAAGGTTCCATATTCTAGTGCAGTGGGCAGCTTGATGTATGCCATGGTGTGCACTAGACCTGATTTGGCACAGGCAGTCAGCGTGGTTAGCCGATTCATGGCGAACCCAGGAAAAGAGCATTGGCTCGCTGTGAAGCGAATTTTTCGCTATTTGAGAGGTACATCTGATGTTGGTCTCATCTATGGAGGCGACTTGCAGTGTTCGGTGGTTGGGTATTCTGATTCTGATTATGCTGGAGATGTGGATAGCAGGAGATCAATGACTGGTTATGTTTTCACTCTTGGAGGCTCTGTCGTTAGTTGGAAAGCAACTTTGCAGGCTACAGTAACACTGTCTACTACGGAGGCAGAATACATGGCATTGACAGAGGCTGCCAAAGAGGGAATTTGGTTAAAAGGACTGGTTGGCGATCTTGGTCTACATCAAGATCAAGCTGTTGTGTTTTGCGATAACCTCAGCGCAATATGTTTGGCTAAGGATCATGTTCATCATGAGAGAACCAAACACATTGACGTGAGATATCATTTTCTGAGATCAGAATCGAGGATCAAAGTGCAGAAGATTGCTACGGCAGATAATCCTGCAGATATGTTCACTAAACCTGTACCTCATAGCAAGTTTCGACATTGCTTGGACTTGCTAAATGTTTTGAGCTGTTGACTGCCTCTTCGAGGCATTTTGTTTTCCCATGGTGGGAAATTTGGAGGCAAAAGAAGAGTTGTAGTACCGTTTGGCACATACGTGTGCATGGTACATTTGTTTTCGGGGAGAGTTTGAGATCAAGGTGGAGCCTACTCGTTTTTCAACGATGCTTGAGTCGCACCAAGGTGGAGATTTGTTAGGTGGTGCTCGTGGGTGGTAGGTGGGGGCAGATGACCTCTCCCACATCGAAAGTCCCAAGGCCACCTCCTGTATTTTTCCTATAAATACCACCTTCACCTATTGAAGGAAAACACACCAAGCAGCAGAAGCAAAAGCAATCCTGAGGCTTTTTCTTCTGCCTGCTAAATTTAGTGGGGAAATTTGCCCCAGAGAGTCTTATGGTGTTTTGGTAGGTTTTTCTTTTGTGAGGAGTCTACATTTGTTGAGTGGGTTTTGTGGGTCCGGAAATTATTGTCCAAACCCTTTTGTAATATTTTCCCTCATAGTAAAATTTGTTTCTCCTTTGCCTGTGGATGTAGGTCGATTTGACCGAACCACGTAAATCCTCTGTGTCTGTTTATTTTGCTGCATTTGGCTAATTTGGGTACACTTCCGTAACAGAGGCAATACACAAGGAGGCGGCAACGGCAGCCGAATGGCGGCCATGGGAATGTTGAGGTTGGGGATGAAAGCGAAGGTGCATTTGCCAGAAGCTAATGAAAATGTTCTTGTGCAAGGTTGACCGAATTTCGATTTTGCACCTTTTTCTTAGATATTGGAGGAGAGGAGTACATTTCATATTCCTGTTGCTTCCTGTATCTTTTTATACCTTTAGTTGGAGTCATAGTTGTGGATTTTGAGTCTGGTGGATGGCTGCATTGGGCATTTAGCAAGCATTTGATGAACCTTTGAACATATTGCTTCAAGAGTTTGCGTCAAAGAGTTCTGTATTTTTGCCAGCTTTTAATCTTTGAAGTTTATTGAAATTTGCATTACAGCTTGAGCTGTTCAATTACCATCCTTGTCTGGCCTATTGCAGCATTTAGTTTTAGGGTTTGAGTTGCAAGAGTAGTTGCAGTCTTGCAGATTTGTCCTTGTCATTTGAGATGGTGCCATTTGCAGAGCAACTTTATCCAAGGCATAATTTGATCATTTTTAATCATTAGATTAGGGAAGTAATCAAAGTTTGCTGCTTTTTGATTTTCCTTTTTATATCCTGTACTTGTAAGCAACCAGATTTCACTTTTAAGCTTCATCCATTCTAGATTTGATTAAAGGAATCTGGCTCTGGTTCTGGTTCTGCCGTTTGGCTTGCAAATGATGTCCATGAAAAACACTGTCGGAATGAGTTTTGTAGCATACTGATACTAGTACAATAGTACAGTACTCGCTATTTTTGGAATTGGGCATATGCCAACAGACAATTATCCCTTTTAGATTTTTCCATGGGCAGCTCTTGTTCTGCCTTTCCGGATTACTGAAATCACAACTTTGTTTCCAATTTGCCCTCATGTTTTTCAAACCCAATTTATTTCCTCGTCATTTCTTTCCAATCAATTTTTGTTTTCCCATTTACAGAACAGAGTTCCTTCTCAGATTTGGACTTTACCTGGAGGGATTCAATGGAGAGAAGGTTGTTTAGGGGAGACGAAGTTAAATCCTCCACTAACTATACCTATCTTTGCTTTCAAGTTAATTTCATCTGAGGTGTAAAGTTTAAGCCCAAGGGGTAGCGACGGCATTAACTTTTTCTAGTCACTAACAAAAAAGTGAGGATCTTGAAACATACTGATTGCATAGGCCTTGGCCCTTATTGTTTTCGGGTAATGTCTGTTTGTTGTAAGCCCAACTTTAGCTATTGCATTAACTTTTCTAGTACAGTACTAACAAACAAAAAAGTGTGAATCTAACATCCCATTTTCTCTCATCCTATGGTGCAGAAAGGGTACAATGACTTCTTGTGCACTCATCATTTCCATCTACCTAAGAACTATCCTTTTCAGATGTGATTGGGAATGGTGTTTGGTTTGTGGGACTAGTTTACAAAGCAAATACACCACCATCAAGATTTAAAATATTCATAGTAACCAGCCAGAAAATAAGAAAGTAATTAAGGGGTTTCTATACGCAGAGTATCTTCACCATAAAATCATTGTGATATCGTTTATTAACAAAAGTAAGACGTCCTAGTATCAGTTGAAGACTGCAAAAGGCCAAGTCAAGTCATGCATTCACAAAAGATGGCATATCTAGACATGCAATGTGCCATAGTAGATACCAAAATAACAAAATACCACGACGGCATACGCATCATCCGTTGGAGCATTAAGAGCCTTGGATTGTGGGAGCGAGACCTGGACCAGGACAGCACTTAATCAAGAACAATAGGATTGCCCGGTGTACCATGAGTGTCGACAAACTCCAGTAATTCAAAAGACAGTTCTCCCCTCAGGATATGAACTTTGAGCCTGATTTGAGTATTATTGCTCCATTCCAAAAGCTCAAACACACAAGCATCTCCGACTGTCAAGTTATTGTCATTGACAAAATTTCTCCACTCGTAGCCAAGCCTTGGGGTTTTATTCTTCCCAAGGTAAGGTACTTCCCAGTTCTGGCGATTGTATCTCAGATGCACCGTAACATTTTCACGAGGAAGCTCGCGGACCATTTTAATTGGGAGTTGCTGGCAGCAACAGGACAACACTTTGGTCAATTAAACTACTCCCTTTTTGCTACAAACATGACTTCCATAAGAAAGCATGTAGTATATGAGTTGTTGCTAATTGCTATGGTCAGAAAATGCATTCAGACAGGAAATAACATGAGAAAGAATTCTACAGCCATGAAGACTATTCAAAACATTTTACTCTTGATGAAGCAAGAATCCACGTTCTTAACAAATGCCGTAGAGAGAAGATTACTCAAAGAAGTACTTACCATGGTATATTTTGGGCTGACTTGTGTTTTTGCTAAAATCACATCCCAAAATAGCTTTCCACTAAGGTAGGGAATTTCATCAACATCTACCACTTGAGATCCCACATATTTCTCAAGCTGAAATTGCTGCTGCAGTGGCTGATCATCCATCTGAATTATGTGTTATATTCGTTAATCCTTCCGTTGAGCTAAATAAGGATCTCAAAATTCTCAAGATATAAAAATGGCTGGAACGAGGATTCATGTGGATTACAAATAGCTCACACATCAATCGGGCATACAATAATGATAGGGCAAACAAGATGTAAAGGCTTTATGTCCGAAACCAAATAGGGTATTATGGTGTAACAACTGGGAGCCAGGAAACTCCATCAAAACTTTCAAATATGAGAAAGGAATGCATGGCAAAAGAACTTATGGTTTTTGTTCAAAAAAACGCCCCCTAAATTGTGCATTCATATTTAGAGAGTTCCAAAATTTTCATAAAGAGGATCAAGTTCTAACAGCTTATTGTTTGTTTGCCCTTTGCACGGTAACTCCTAGCTCCTTGAATGCGATCACATTTAATACTCTGTGCGCGTATTTCTCAATAAATTCAGGAGGAAACCATGAGTTACGACGAACATTGGTCTAGCTATTTTCCATTTGAGACGCGGAAGGGCAAAAGGAAAGGAATTGAGGTTTGAACGTTACAAATATCTCGTTTCTGAAGATGAAAAAACACATTTCGAGAGCCAAAATGTGCCGAAAACCAACAAAAAAAATCATAGAATTTCAGTTTAAAAACTGAAAAGAAACACAGAAATGGAGAAACACAGAGAATACGTAAAATGGAGGAGGAGCAAAAACAAGTCGATCGAGGATCGGAATACCTTCTGCTCCAGCTTCTTATGCTTCTTCTCCTCCAGATGAAGAGGTCGGGAATCCCTTGCGGAAAGGTCGGCCATTCTCTTCTCGAGAGACTAACAAAATCCTCCTAAATGCGCAGAGAGAAATACGCGATACATAGTGTAGTGTGTATATATATACACAGACACATAGCAGCACGTAAGCTCACGTACAGATCATGGCCGCAGCCCGGACGCTACCCGCCATCATTACTCACACTTTTTCTATAAGGATAATAATGATAGGTAACCTCACCGGCGTTTTTTAATGTAATTTTAATATATTTACTGTAATATTTCTATTATACTAAATAAATACTACTTCCTCTGTTTTTTCATTTCTACATATTATGCACTACAATGCCTATTTTCTCCGTATAATAATTTAAGTTCGGTATAAGTTAAAATTTTAAAAATTTGATATTTTAAAATTACAAAACTAGACAAAAAAGACTTCCAACCTCCAATCTTCTGTTGGAAATCAAGAGAATTAACCACTTAGGCTAAATCCTCATCCCTCATTACTATGTTTTTAATTACCTTTCACAGTTATAAAAAGGATAGGATAAAAAGTTACATTAACATTTAAATTAATTTACATTTTTTTTTTGGCGTAGAAATTAATTTACATTTAGGGTCCATAATCACTTTATTCAAATATGAATGTGATTATGTGTGGGAATAGGTCAAGCTAGCCGACATGGGCTTATGGCCTCGCCTATCGAATGTCAGGCCAGGTCAGACTTTTTTTATAAACAGGCTAGGCTCAAGCTATTTTGAAAGCTGATTTAGTTAAATAGACTTAGGCTAAAAAGCCTATTAGGCCTACCATGACGGCCATTTAACATTATTAGTTTGTTTATGTTTACTGTATATGTATAGAAATACAGTATGTGGTATTATTATTATTATTATTATTATTATTATTATTATTATTATTATTATATAGAAGTAATTATATAGGTTTTTAAAATACTTATGTATAGAAATACTTATGTGGTATTATTATTATTATAGTAATTATATGTATAGAAATACTTATGTGGTATTATTATTATTATTATTATATAGAAGTAATTATATAGGTTTTTAAAATATTTCTAAGTTTTTTTTCTAAATATAAATAGTCGTGGATGACGACTTGCACAAGTGCACAAATTCATGTATTCCAATTTTATGATTACATCCGGCATATATAAAAAAAATTAATCTAATTTTAAAAGACGTAATCAGGCTTTTAAAAGGTTTAAAAATTGGCATATTTAAATAAATAGGCCAGACTTATGCCAATACTACATGTCTATCAAAGGTAATAAGCCAGACTCAGACCTTAAAAAGTCGACATAGGTCTAGGTCGTTCAAGCCTAAGTCTAGCCTGCTCTAGCCTATTTCCACCCCTAAATGTAATACAATCCTAGATCATCAATCATCATACTCTCCCAGTTTTCCAAAAATGCAAAACATCTTCACAAACGGACCACAATGGCACAATAAGCCTCTCTCGGCACAAGGGAAAATTTAAACTCACATATCCATCCACATTATTATTATTATCATTAGGGGTGGGAATAGGTCAGGCCGGCCGACAGGGGCCGTCTGACCTATTTAAGGCCTAGCTTGACCTGATCTTTTTACAAAATAGGTCAGACCCGGATAGTTTTCAAGGCTTATTTAGTTATATAGGCCTAGGCCGGCCTTCATACAAAAGCCTATTAGGCCTATCAGGCCGGCCTGTTAAAATTTTTTATATAATTTATTCATATTTTTATTAATATACTTCCTCCGTCTCACTCCTTTTGTTACAAATCATTTTTTGACACTATTCACTGTTTAAGTTTGATTTAAATTTTTATCATAGTTATGTAAGAAAAAACATAGTCAGGTGATATTTTGTTAGATTCATCTAATCTTGTAGTTTTAGACAATCAACTTTTTATAACTTTTCGTTGTACAAAATTTAAGTTATTAACCATTAAAAATGTGCATCGGGATACGTGTCGAAAGTGTGTGTAACAATTACACTGAGACAGAGAGTATTTATTTATTATTTATTTAATATTAAATAGGCTTAAACAGACCTTAAAAGGCCTATAACCTGGCCTATTTAAACAAAAACGTCATGCTTAAGCCTATAAACTAGGCCTATATAAGGCCGTAGGCCTATAATTTGTTGGATATTTTTATTCAGCCCAAACACACACACACCTCATAAACACTCAGAACACACCTCTTCGGATCAACACCTGCTAAATATAACTCATTCAACACTCTATCTAAACTGAAACCCTTTGAATTTTACTATATGCTGCATTCAACTTGTTCCCAATTTTGAATTTAAGTTCAAAATTTTAATTTTTTCCAGTTTTGTACTTCATTTCCAAGGGTAGGAAGATTCGCATTAATTTGGGATATTGAATTTCTTTAACCTCGTTCCTTTTTCATTAAGAGGGAGGAGAAAAAATTCATTAATATTCCCGACTTAATTTTATTGGTACATTACATCCCAATACAAAGTGTAGTAGTGTCCCCAAAAAAAGTAGCCAATGAAGGGAAGAATCATACACATTTACAGAAGGCATTTATAAATCCTACATGAAACTTCACACTGTAAAAACTCATTCAGTGTTCTTTGGTATGAATTGTACAAACAACAAAATATATTTCTCCCCTTTTGCTTCTTCCTCCTCCACTCCAGCAGTGTAGTACCTGTGAAAAGAAAGACATATACATAACCCCGGTGAGGAAAACTGTCCAAGGACTCCAATAATGGTATATGCGAATGTATTGGTCAGAGAAAAATGCAAGAAAATCGAACAAACAATTGCTATGGTTAACATGAAGTATGAATATCCATATGGGAGCTTCGAATTTGCCTGTAGATTAATGTATGGAAAGTTATAGGACATCCATCTCTCCTGTGCCCCTAGCCTCCAATATGGATCATCGGTCTGTTTGGTGTTTTTGCGATGTCAAACATTCCAGCGTGTGCTGCTTTCTTCCTTTTCACCTGAAGTTGAAAACAGATGATTAGAACTTGGAACACAATGAAGGCATTGCTGAAAAGTGTCCCAATCGCCAGCCTTTTTAGGTGTTCTGTTTCTATAAATTATTAACGAGAGATATGGAGTGCGAGCATACTGATGCTCCAATGATCTCCTTCAGTTCGTTGTCATCAGCACCACTCCGCAGAGGGTCCCTCAAGCTAACCTGGAATGATGCAAAAATGCAGCAAAATAGCTATATAAGATTGCAAAATGGAGAAAATTGTCAAATTTTCAAAAGTGTGTCAATGAATGAAGAAGCACCTCTGAGGGGCCAAATAGGCAGACTTTAAAGTTCCCATCCGCCAGTAGTCTCAGTCGATTACAGCCAGCACAAAAATTCTTTGTCATTGATGTGATAAAAGACACTGTACCCTGGTGTCCATCTATTCTGAAATTCTTAGCTGTCTCTGTTGGGTGATCCTGAATTCTTTCAAGTCCTGTAAAGCGTTTACCCTGCTCAGAATACCAAGACTCTCAGGGAATGTGAAAATGATACTCAGCAAACCGAAATGGGACCACAGGCATAGAGTTCTACCTTACCACAACATCCAACATTTCAGCATATGGAACGAGTTTCTTCACGTTCCAAACATTCCCATCAAAGGGCATAAACTCGATAAAACGAACGTTGATAGGCTTATCCCTTGTCAACTCAACAAAATCACATATTTCATCATCATTGAATCCACGCATCACAACACAATTTACCTGAGGAAATAAACATCCATTATAATACTTACATTCCTACTCAAAATCTGCTGCAACAAAAGTAATTGATTGATTGACGTCTGAAACTAAGCAAGTGAAGAGATTAAAAGGAAGAAATAAGATGCAATAATAAAATTGGATCGTAAAACATACTTTGACCGGATTGTATCCCAACTCTATAGCAGCATTAATAGATTTCATCACTCGATCATGCCCTTTCCGCCTAGTCATAAATTCAAATTTCGCAGGAACCAGTGTATCTAAGCTTATATTCAGTAAGTTAAGCCCATTTTCTTTCAATCTTGGAAGCTTATTAGCCAGAGCAATTCCATTGGTAGTCATCGCAATAGTCTTTAATCCGCTTAAATTTGACAGTTGTGAGCAAATTTCTTCGATATCCTTCCTGATCGTGGGCTCCCCACCAGTCAAACGAATTTTGGTAACCCCAGAACTGACAAACAGATTTGCAACACGAATAATTTCATTTTGTGAGAGAAGCTGGGGACTTGGAGTAAGCTCTACGCCTTCCGCAGGCATACAGTAATGGCATCGCAAATTACAGCGTTCTGTCAATGAGATTCTCAAATAAGTATGCTTTCTCCCGAATGAATCAACCAAAAAGTCAGAAACAGAATTCTCTTTAATAGGGGATTCTGTTGAGTATGCCTCACATGAAGTGCCATACATCTTCGACATGATTCCAGGCATATCACCACTCCTTAAACCTCTACTACTATTGTTTTGAAGTGGAAAGAGATGTGTAATCATACAGTTGGCCTGGAAATAAATTTGATAATTAGTACCTATAGTTGGAGGAAACACAATGCACCCAATCAACAGGAACCATGATTTTAGCAGAAAGATCAGGAAGACATTAAGGAAAAAATATATGTGCATGAAAAAAAGAATGAGCTCATTCAGTTGCCACCGAAATGACTATTTTATTAAAATAAAAAATATAAAAAAAATAGCACACTCATTTTAGTTTCATGTAAAAGCATAATATATTGTCAGCTCAGGCTCAGCATACTCAAATGAGCAACTTTTCCTTAAAAATTAACCAAACGTGATCCCCATCGATGGCGTTTTCTTGATTATGAAAGTGAAAAGCTTAAAACTAAAACGTGCTTTTGGGAGGAATGGAGAACAAGCGAGCATAGAATGAGGCATCATCACTCAATCCGGTGGGGAAAACACAATAAGTTAAGCCAATTACCAAAAGAAAACACAAAACATCTCAAATTAGTGGTCAAAATAACATTTCCATCATAAAAAATCACCCTATTCCAAATCCCCACTCTGTGATCATCAAAATAGAAACCACAATATTCCAAATAAGAAGGGGATCATTAAAAAACATCAAGATTCTGTCAATCGAGGTACAACAGCAGCAACTACAAAAATAAAGTGAGACGCAATTGAAGATGCGCCATCGAATGGCTAAATCTGAAATGAATCAACAAGTAACTTGATAGAAGAAATACATACAGAGATGCAACTTCGGAAACACGAATGCCGTTCGATAAACTTGAATATGCATGGCCGCATCTTGAAAGCAAATGAAACTTCAATTGAGATTATGATTTTTCTTTTTCTTGTTCGAATCCCCAAATAAAGTGAAGACGAAAGGAGTTGAATTGAAAGCAGAATTGAAATTGAATTCCTGGGAACCAAAGGTTTACCAGATAGTAAGAGCCAAGGCCGAAGCAGAATACAATGATTCAAAGGAGATAAAAAGGAAAAGAATGGCGGCGACAGCCTCTGCAGGCTTGGCAACCGGGTCGGATAAATTGATCGGGTACCCAAAATATTGGGATTCGGTCGGGTTTTATGTTTATTTAGAAAATATACCTCTAATTGGGATCGAATGTAATTAACCATCCCAACGACCCAACCCCATTAATCGCAACCCGACAAAGACACCCACCTAGGCTTGCAGGCTGTAATGAAATTTGCTGTTGTTAAATTCCCCTTGATTTATCACAAAGTTTTAGTACATCCATTGTCGAGTTCGGTCACGGGGACGTGTAACCAAGGCACTAAATTATTAATTTAAAAAATAAAAAATTATAATAGTACATTCATTTGAAATTGTTTGTTAAAAATTTAGCAATTTTTTCTTGAACATTCAATAAGAACAATAAAGATGGTAACACTTTCCAATTTTTGGTTACCCAAAAAATAAAGATGGTAACACGGACTTGTAACTAACTGGGTACTAAATTGTTAATAAAAAAAAATAAAAAATTATAGTGGTACATCCATTTGAGATTGTTTGTTAAAAATTTAGCAATAATTCTAATAGTACATCCATTTCAAATTGTTTATTAAAAATTTAGCAATTTTTTCTTAAAAATTCAATAACAAAAAAAAGATGGTAACGCATATTTGTAAGTTGTAACTAAATGGGTACTAAATCTTCTATATAATAAATCCTGAATACTTTTTGGCATGTGCAGACTGTATTGTCCTTATTTAATCTTATATTCTTATCTTAATTTTTATTAAAAAATATAAACTCAAGATTACATCTGTAAATTATTGTAAAACACCATAAAACATATCTACGGTTATTATGACGACACATCATAAACGCCACATCATCCTCTCAAAAATACCAGATGCTGACATGTGGCATCTATTTATTTATATATTAAATCTTGAATTAAATTTAATCTATTTTAAATCTTATTAAAAATATCTTTCTAAGATTTTCTCTATCTCTATATTTAGAAATATATATATATATTAATATAAAAATAACCTTTGAGAAAATCTTTCTGTGTATTTTAAAAAGATATAAATTTAAAACAAATTACATTATACTATTACATTTTATATTTTTTAAATATGTTATTAAATTATATATTATAAATTCTTTAACTTTATATATAATATGGTTCACCAAAAAAAAACTTTATATATAATATTATTTAATATATTTTATTATAATCTATATCTATATAATAAATCTTGAATTAAATTTAATCTATTTTAAATCTTTATAATACCTCTGTTTTTTAATAACTGCTCAATTTCTGCATTTCACGTAATCCAATACATGTATTTAAATTTTAATAACTCAAATTCTATACAATTAAAAATTATAAAAATTTGATATTCTGAAACTACGTGATTAGACATTCAACAAGATCCCACTTGACTATGTTTTATTTTATATAGCTATGTTTAAAAAATGATGAAAATTACTTAATGAATAGTAAACACTATGCAAATGGTTCAGTTATATCAAAATGGAGGAAGAAAAAAATTTCTAAGACTTATCTGTAAATTAATATTAATGTATATAAGGTTCTCATGTTTACACATCATAAAGGTCATGTCAATATCTAGATAATCAACATATATTTAGAAAATAAATCTATATTAATATAAATGCAAGAGAAATATAACGTTTTGATGGTTAATTTTTTTTAGAAAAAAACAAATAGCATGTGTGGAGTTGTTGGAAAATAGCAGGTTTATGCCATGTTTGTGTGCTTATGGGGAAAATAAATAAGAAACTATATATTTGTATTACTTAGTTAGTGAATGCTATTTCTAAAATACTAGAAATATGATATTTATTTATTTTATGAATTTGGAATGAAACCTTCAACTGCATAATTAAAAATAAGTTACTAAATATTAGTAGTTTAGTTACTTCCAGTTACATAATTTACTAATGTATAATAGCAACATAAGCAAGATGCACTGACTTCAGATTGAAATATTAATGTATATAAATACTTATCAATAATAAATGTTCATTTGCGCTCCACTGACTTTAACTTCAACAGTAGTATTAAACACATGTTTTCTCTAATTTACACCATGGGTTAGATCGTCAATTCTGCCACTAAATTTTATAAATTTAATAGCCTCCGTAACCATGAATTTTAAGTCTAATGCTTCCTTTATTTTTTTTTTTTTCACTTCGAAACATGCTGTGAATTTATGTTACCATTATTTCTTTTGATGCTTTGAAAATAAATACTTATAAACATAATCCTAAATATTATATTTTTAAGTTTATCAAAAGGTCAGAAAATGCATTAGTCGATTTTACGTGTCATACGTTGCTCTATTGCCAAGAAAAATGCGAAGACCAAAAGGTTAATTATATGATTTTCCAATAGAGTTTTTCTTTGCGTTGAAGTATGCATAGCATTAAAAATATGTATTATACTTATAATGATGTGCCAAAAATGTATTGGACGATATACTACCAAAAAAAGAGAAAGTCCGATGAATGATCATTCTATGATAGTTGAACAGATTGCTAATCTGATTTAAAATATAAGCATAAAAAAGTGGTTACTGCTTTACCGAAATAACTTATTATAATAATTAGGGTAATAATCAATAAAACTACTATCTAATAATTTTATATTCAATGATTAATAACTCAGTTTTGGATTCATTCTCCAATATTCATTATTCAAATTTAAGAGAAATGACGAATATAATGAAGTATGATAATTTGGATTCACTCAATAAAATAATATGATTGGAGAATCATTGTAAGAGTGATTCATTTACGGGACAGTTACAGTATGTTATGAAATAAAGAATTGAAAATCATAGCATGTTATTATTATTGGAAGTCAATGTGACAATATAATAATTTCCTACATAATCACATTCATATAAGTAGTTTTTATATTACAATATTGACATAATGATTAATATAATAGTGTGAAAAGATGCATCCTTTATATGGTGAAATCATATGCACGCCTTTGTGATTCTTTTGAAGAAGGAAAAATTTACTCTATCAAAAAATTCCCATCAAATCATATGTCAAGAACTTTCTGAAGTGTACAAAGTTTGAAAACTAAATATTGATGACAAATTATACGAAAGTAGCGCCAGTTGCAGATGACCGAACTATAGTAAAGATAAATTGCAAGATTGAATCAAATTTTATGACCTACGTTATATCCAAGAACTAATTGCAACCCGACGACAACCATCTGATTGCCTGATTGGTATATGAACTAAAAATTGTATAGTTATGAGAGTTATATTTCTATTTACCGTTAAATTTTAAAATACGTGCTAATAATATCTTAAAATATTATAATACTTAAAATATTATAGTAAAAACTCATTCCTATAATCACTACCAAAAAAATTTCATATTCTCCATAATATTTTTGAAACTTAACTGTAACACCCCGATTTAATTAACACATAATTAATTTAATTAATTGTGGTTAATTAACAAAGGATTTATTATATGGATATTTTGTAGATATGATTTTAATGAAGTGGGAGAATAAGTGGGTTCAAACCCAAAAGTTAATAAGAGCTCAAGTGCTCAAGTGAGTGCATTATGGTAGAAATGACTCAAGACAAGTGCACCAACTCACTAACCCATATTCCGACCCGACCCATGATCCGACCTGGGTTGACCCATACCCATTTAAAACCCCCAATTCAGCCCCCATAACTTCATCTTGGCCTCTCAACACTCAAAATTAAGGCTCATCCCGTTTTTTCGAGCAAAGGTGGAGAAAAGTGGTTTTGTGGAGAGATTTTGGTGTCATTGAGCTCAAATCAAGTAGGGGAACTTGATATATTACTTGAGGTAAGTAATTTCCATCATCCAATTCATGTTTTTATGAAGTTTGAAGTGGTTTTCGGTGGGTGTTTGGTTGGTGACGGGTTTGGATGATTTTGGTTGGATTTTTTGTAGATCGGCTTGAATCGAAGCTTGGAATCAACGAATCGGAGGTTGATTATTGTTGGAAGACTTCAGGCAAGGGATTATATTCCTTAAATTACGTGTTGGGGGGGTATTTGGGGTTCGGATTCGGGCGAAATCGCCGGAAAACCGATTGGAAAATCGGAGAAAACGATGAACAGTAACTGCTACAGTACTGCTACAGTACCTGTACAGTAGTTACCGCGGTAACTCGCGTAGTTACCGCAGTAATTCACCACAGTAATTACCACGGTAATTTGAACAGTAACTTGTATAGTAGTTACCGCAGTAATTCGCCACAGTAATTACCACGGTAATTTAAACAGTAACTACCACAGTAACTTGTACAGTAGTTACCGCAGTAATTTGCCACAGTAATTACCACGGGAATTTGAACAGTAATTACCACGGTAATTTGAACAGTAACTACCACAGTAACTTGTACAGTAGTTACCGCAGTAATTCGCCACAGTAATTACCACGGTAATTTGAACAGTAATTATCACGGTAGTTTGAACAGTAACTTGTACAGTAGTTACCGCAGTAACTCGCTACAGTAATTACAACAGTAACTCGCTACAGTGAATCGCTACAGTATTGGGCTGCGTATGTCACGCGTTTTACGCGCGCGGGTGCGCAGTGAACGCAGGAAGGCCCTGTTTGGCCCCTTTTTGTGTGATTTTGATTCTATAATGATGTTTTCTTTGCACCAATTATTGTTATGACTTCCCCAAATGTTATTGGTAAACCGTGGGTTAATCAATTGGCCCGTGGGGGTTGTTGAATTTCTTAGGGGAACTGTTGAATTATGATATCATTAAGTATATGTTGATTATTGGATTATATCATTAATGCCTTAGCCTAGGGGGCTATGTATTGAATTCCTTATATGTTGAGAAGCATGCGAACCTAGTGTGTAGGTGCTTGAATAACACTGTATTGTCATATGCATGTTATTGCATTGGAATTGACGGTTATTAACCCGATGGGTTGTTATGATGTTCATGATTGATCGGGCAACCTTCACAGGTGTTCTTGAGTCCCAATGGCCCTGCGGTGGTGTATTATGGACTGTTATGTATGTTACCCCCTTTGGGGTGGTTAGTATAATGCATGATATAGCATTATGAAAGGACGGACATATTGGAAATGTCTTATCGGGCAGCCTTTACCGGTGTTGTTGAGTCCCGATGGCCCTGCGGGGTGATTATTAGGCTGTGATGCATGTGATTTGGCTGTTATGCCTGTGATTAGTTGTTATGCCTGAATTATTGGTTATTATGCTTTCGAGGATATGGGGATTATCGGTATGACATGCTTTCGAGCTATGCTGGGCATGCAAGAGAATCTATCCGTCCTGGGTGTATATATGATTATGCTTTCGAGGATATGGGGATTATCGGTATAACTTGCTTTCAAGCTATGCTGGGCATGCAAGAGAATCTATCCGTCCTGGGCATATATACATTTTGGCTGTTATGCCTGAGATTTGGCTGTTATGCCTGTGATTGGGCTGTGATGCCTGTGATCCCTGTGGGGATGGTGTATGTTACCCTGTAACGGGTTGGAGTTGATGATATCCTCACCCGTGTGTTCATACCGCCCGGGCTCTTAGGTGCCGGCTAGGCATATTCATTTGCATTTGCATATAGGATAGATAGATGTATGTTAGGCCATGCATCACTTGCATAAATTGTATGATTGTGGTTGAAGCACCAGTATGGGACGGTGTGATGTTTTATCTGCTTTATCTATATTCTGCTCTGTTATTATTATTATTATTATTATTATTATTATTATTATTATTATTATTATTATTATTATTATTATATATGATGATGTTTTCCCTTACTCCCCGGCACGTAGCCTTGCTCAGTACGTTGTATTGATCCCCTTTGCTTTTGTCTGTTTTATAGATCCTGCTAGAGGCACTGGAGCATGATTGGGTTTGGGGTATTGAGAGATCACATAGATATGACTTTTTATGTTTATCTTACGTGATTATGTGATTCTCTATTGCTTATTATGATTTGGATTTTATGCTAGTTGAGGCCTGTGTGCCTAGGATCTGCTTTCTGTCGGCCGGTGGCCTTATGTGAATTACAGTTTTGGGCTGGTAGCCCTGTTTGAGATATTGGTATGCTGTTGAGAGGCTTGCAGCCTGGATGAGCTGCTAGAATGTTTATTTGATTATGATGGTGAGACCTCCTATGTGCTTATATGTTTTATTTATTTTAGCTTCCGCATTAAACTGGATTAATCAGATGATCACTTTAGGTTTACTAAGTCTTGTACTAGTTGTTTTAAATTAGCTGGCAACTAGTTTATGATAGTTAGTACAGCAGTAATGTTTGCAAAAATCAGGTTTGAATTTTCGGGGCGTTACATTAACAAATAGTCAAAAAGTAATTATAATTAAAATAATTATAAAATTGAAGATTAGTCCATAGAAACTAATCAAAACAAAAGATTTAAAATCCATTTATAAGACTTAAAGAATGAAAAGATCACAAAAATTTTAAATAATGTATGGTGATTTATTAAGTATTTCTTTTGCTTAATAGACTAAACATGCTAGGAAATAGATGATGGAGCTCATAGCACACTAATTACAAATGTGAAAAGGGTGGGATAGCCGGATAGGGGCCGGGTGGGGAATCGAACCCCCAACCTACTTTGTATATATATGCAGAATTATGCTTTGGGAGAGGCAACACTTAAATACCCACCAGATCCTCAAGAGATTAGTCTTAGGCCCAATGTGGTATAGAAATACCCGGTATATGTCCAAAAAATATATAAATAATATTCTTTAAAAACTTTAGGGATAATAGTCGAAATAGACAACATATTAGGGAGTAAAATGATATTTTTTATAAACTTAATAATGCAAAGATATGGTTAGGTCCAAGTTTGGATAAAATTGTGAAGATAATCGATGTTGTGATGACGTTGTCAACATGGTTGAAAAACAACGTAATTGACTGTCGGGAGCTGAAGAACAAAAAGGATGCTGATGTAGCAAAACTCTGTTACAACTGATTGATGAAGAATAATTTTTTGCAATGTTCGTTGTTAAGCTCATGTAATTTTTTTTAAAAAATTATATTTTCATTTTATGAATTCATATAAGTTCAACACCCATGCGTAGCGGGTGAAAAAATCTAGTTGTTAATTAAAAATAAATAAATAAAAATTATAATAGTAAATCCATTTGAGATTGTTTACCAAAAAAATTTAGCAATTTTTTCTTGAACATTAAGAACAATAAAGATAGGGTACATACTCATTACAATGAATCTAAATAAATTCCTGTACAACGAAACTTCAATACTCATTACAAAAGCGGTCGTAGACATCACATATTACACATCACACATCACAGAATTATAACAGCCAAAAGCAAACAATATACAACTGCCATCATGAATTTACTATCTATACGCGATCCCATAATACATCATATAACAGTGCAATCAACATATAAAATATTTAAAAACCAAAAGCACAATGTATACATCCACGAGAATGGAATTTCCAAACACAACGCATATTTTATCGGATCAAAACACAATAAATAATTTAATACTACCTCCATTTTTTTTTCTTGCTATACAGCAAGTTATATTTTCAACTAGCTAACTTTGGATGGTTTTATATGCTTCGTTACAAGGTTAAATAAAAAATTATAAAGTGATAGTGAAAGTAGAGATTACAAATTACAAAACTCATGTTGAACTTACTTTCAAAATCATCTCTAACCTAATAAAATAAGGCTCCAAATTTAGCTATTTGAAAACATTACTTGCATTGTAGCAAGAAAAAAAACGAAGGGAGTACATCGCATCATCAGTCAATCCCCATATTTATATATGATAAATACCCTCTACAATACATCAATCCAATCCCAAAAATCAATATCAATACTAAAACTACCAAATATAAATATTATTGAACCACCACTAACATAATCCTAGACATCACAAAATATAGCGGGAACATTACATAATCACCTCTCGTCATCACTGAATAATACAGAGACACGTAGTGTATACCCATCTCATTTTGCCATCAGAAAATTCATTCATCTCATACATCCCAATAAGAATAATTTGAGGGGATTTAAGGGGCTGGATTCCCAGACCCCCCTATCCATCTCTTTTGTCCCTTTGTATTTTATTACATTGGCTCTCACCATTTAATTTTTAGCCTTAGTATGTTCAGCAAAAATAAAAATATAAGAATAAAAATTGTCCCTTCGTATTTTATTACTTTGGCTCCCACCATTTAATTTTTCAATCGTTAATATTTCAAAATATGTACAATAAAAAATATGTAAAATATATATTCTAAAACTATATGAGTATACGATTCCAATAAGACCTAACTCTATAATTTTTTCATATATACTTGCAATAAAATTGAATCACAGTTGCATAATGAACAGTGTCAAAAAGTCAAATAAGACACATTAGGTAGGACAGAGGGAGTACTATAAGTATATGTATTGAATAAAAAAGAAAAAATATACTACCCTGTCTCGTTATATTTGCTACGAATCACTTTTTGACACTATTCACTGTTTACATTTGATTCAATTTTTTTTAATCATAGTTATTATGTAAGAAAAAACATAATCAAATGAGATCTTGTTAGAATCGTCTAACTTTTAGAATATCAACTTGCATACAAGCAAAAATTATAAAAATTTGATATTGTAAATCTATATAATTAGACGAATCCCAACAAGTCTTACTTCACTATAGTTTATCTTATATAATTATATTAAAAAATTGAATCAAAATTAATAGTGACAAAACCGTCAATTAAAAAGCAGCGAAGGAAGTATTAGAATTAATCCCCACAGCTAATTATGTTCATTATTTGCTAATAAATCCTAAGAATTTAAGGATAAATTTGCAAGACAAGATTTGAATACCACCAAAAAAAAAAAAAAAATCACCCAAGAATCCAACAAGAAAAAAGGAGCCCTTGGAACAATAACCTCCTCCAATGGTTCATACAAACATCATCCTTGTAAGAATCAAGATTCATCTAGAGCTAAATATATCCCTCAATTTTGAACTCCATAAAATTTAAATAAGGACACTCATCTCCATTCCAACCAACACTCCCATATCAATTTGATCTCTCGTCTTAAATCACACATCAAAACTTTCTTATCTCATTATAGGCTAAAGGCTAAAGAAATAAGCAATAGATATCAGGGCATTCCCCTCTAACCACCACTCCACTCCCCCCCCCCCCCCCCCCCCAAAAAAAAAAAAAAAAAGGGCCCAAACCAGTTCCAATTTCTTCTTCGATTTCCCCCTTTCTTTTTCAAAATTCAGTGAATAGTAATTAAAACAAAGTATCCAAAGGTCTACAGCCAAATCCGCACCATATTCACAGAAAAGCATAAGGATACTTCGAGCTTCTCCATGGACGGACTAACTGCAAAATAATATTTGCGAAAATGTCAAGCTGCCTATTGGCTCATGAAGCTCTGCTTTGAAATTACCCAGCATGCGTTTGGAAAACGACTTGCAGAGCACCTAAGCAGTACCTGGGGCTTCTTCTGACAGCTTCAATGTTTGGAAACAATCTGAAGACAGCCTATGCAGCGCCTGAGGTTTCATTTGTCTTGGCTTCGGTTTTAGGGTCTGTGCGAACATATGTGAGGCTACGGGTAAGGCTTGACGGAGCAATGATGTTCAAGGTCTGGCCTGGAACATCAGTGACAGCAGGCTGAGAATCACGCTTCCACTGGAAACTTCTTGGACCAGGCTTTGTGGGTACATGACTCCTGTATGGATTGGGGAAACCTCTGCCAAAAGGAACTCTGCCAAGTCTGGGAACTGCAAATGGAGATGCTCTAGCAACACGTGGCCACACCACAGCAGAGGTCATTTCAGGTTGAGCGGAAGCTTTCCTTACTATCTGCACATAACATATCCATGGATAACAGCAGTGTGACAACCAAGTTTTTATAATATCATTCATGGAGCGCAAAGAAATCCTTGATTGCTCTAAAAATTCGCAATAAGCTATTGCAAATTGAAATTGAACAGGAAAGAAAAATAACGTAGACATGAACATAAGAATATAGAATGAACCACGGGTATATTTCAGGGAAGCAATATACAATCCAACTCGACACTAGTGCGTAGCCAATCAATTCAAGCATGTATTCCATCCCAAGACCAATATTGTCTAGCATCATTCAAAATATACCTTGAGAATCCGAGACATAAATGAAGTGCCATCCAAGGATAAAGCCTGCTCGGCTGCTTCTTTTCTCATGAATTCTATATAAGCAGACCTGAATAAACAAAATCTTTCAGAATCCCGCTATGTTACAAAGTTCAAGAAGAAGCATCCGAAACAACTTACCCCTTTGGTTGTCCAGTAGATGGATCAGTCAAAATAACCACCTTTAGAACTTCTCCAAACTTGTTGAAGTGTCGTGATAAGCTATCCTTAGTGGCAGCAAAATGAACCTAACACAGGAATCAAGTGTTCAGCAACAACAAAAGAAAAAGAAATTAAAAGTAAGTTCCAGTCTGTAAAAGTTACATTGCTAACAAAGATGGTCCTTGAGTCCGCATCTTCTGTAGGTGGACCAGTCACATACAAACCTGCAAACATATCATTTAGATCCTGGGAGTCATAAGAATAGCATGTTTGCCTATGTCAAATGACCAATCACATACAATCTCAAGCGGAAACAAAGAGGTATCCTCATCTATTTAATTCATACATTAATCAATCCAACAGGCCCAAGCTCATGGGTAATACTTTGGGCAAATGTTACGAAAGTAAGACCCAAAAACAGACCTCTCGTTCTTTAACAGTTACACCATATTGTAGCTCATTAGTTACCAAATAGCTGAAACTCACCGAGAAATGCACTATTTTGTATAATAGTACATTAATTCCTTCAACAATGTACTATAATTTACTTTTAAATTTAAACAGAATTGCTGGGTGCAAAACCTCCACTAAAACATGAAAAAAGATATAAACATTCCGGAACAGCATTTAAAAATAGTAGAAATTTACAAAGAAATATGAATAACAAAATGTACACCACAAATTTCCTTATTGAAATACTGAAATCCTTACCAGCAGCTGACTCCACCTTTTGGGGTTCATGATGTTGCTGACCCATGTTTTGCTTTACCTATGACAAATGACAAGTCAAAAAAAAAAAAAAAAAAAGAGAGAGAGAGAGAAGAAGATGGAGAAGAAAAGAAAAGAAAGAAAGAAAGGAACAGGTTAATAGATTTGATATCATAAAATGGACACATGTCCCTATGACAAAGCAAGACCAAAGAAACAGGTGAATAGAGACACATGTCCCTATGACAAAGCAAGACCAAAGAAACAGGTGAATAGATTAATACAAACAATCAATTTTAGGTCACAAAAACCTAAGCATGACAGATTTTTTCACATAGAAACTTACATGTCTACTGAGAGATTCTTTGAGATCAATTTTCTCCTTCATCAAGGAGGCTTGTGATTTAATAGCCATCCTAACTTCTTGATAATGAGGTTTCTGGACATTTGTGTTGATTGATGAAGCAATTTTAAGAGCCGTACGAGGTACAGATGCACGTCTGCCCAAATTTTGCACCCTTTCATCAGAACCATCATAGCGAAACATTCTAGACTCCACCAAGTCTCCACCAGAGCTGGGAACCTGGAATGAACGAGTGTTTGGTTCACCACTTATATCAACATCATAGCCTTCATCATATCCGAAATCTGGAGGCACGTTATTAAAAGATGCTGTGTCAACTTCTTGATGCAGGCTGTAACCACCATTATGTTGTTGATAAGATAAATGAATGTCCTCTTCTTCAACACTGAAATCTTCAGCTTCTTCAGGTTCAATAACACCTCCGTGTTCCTTTATATGGTTAGTACCCTTTGAACCATCACCATCATGACTGAGTCTATCAAAAACGCTGCGCGTGGACCTAACCTTGGTCACATCTTTAACAGCTTCGGCCACAGCTTTAATAGCAGCTGACATCCCAGTGTGCAATCCTGCTTCAGGTCGGATTCTTTGAAAGCGTTCTTCATGAAAAGAGTCCCCAACTGGAGTAGAAACGACAGATCTCAGGCGCTTTTTTGAAGGCTCTGATGTTGTATTGGAAGGCCTAGAAGTAGCAACAGCATCCCGTACAGCAAATTGAAGTAGTCTTCGTGGTGCACTAACAGTTGTTTGAGAAATTTCACTCTGTCAAAGATGTGACCAAATTTATTATAGCAAAACAAAAATATCAAGGCATATGTGTGTTGGTAGTGTATTAAATTGCTGGAAGCTACAAATACAAATGTACAATGATGATAATTACCTTCATCGGTCGTCGTTCATTGTGCCGCCTTCTTTTCTTCTCAATTACATGAGGAGAACTAGATCGCTTTGTATGACGAACTCTCGGATGAGGTTCATTGTGGACATCTGCATCGTTAGCCACAGAACTTTCAGGAATGTGGTTTTCATTCTGATCATTGATACGATCTTTTGAACCTTGTTTTTTGTGCTTCTCAGTAGTTCTATTTCCTTCCCAAGATATAGATTCGATCTTGTTTGACTCAGGTTTCCCATCTTGCTCTGTCTCTAGTGATATTGTTTTGGATGCTCCTTCAAGATGAAGTTCTGGTTGTTGCGTATACAAGTTAAGTGAAGATCCAAGATGATCCCAAAGCCTATGCAAGAGAGGAACATTAATTATGGGGGTGATCTGATAGGGATAATGTTGTATCACTAAACTTGCAGGGATTTATTGGTCCATTTGTGAGGTAGCCTTACCAAGATACAAAAGATTCACTGTCATCTCCAAGAAAGACATCCAACTCAGACTTTGCTTCATCCTTACGCCTTCCATTTTTTAGCAAAACTATCACATATTCCTGGACACACATCACAATGTACCAGAGTGATCAAAGATAATAGTTTCAAAATGCCAAGAACAGGAAACCAATAAATCTATGATACATGATTTAAGCCACTTTTTCCAAGATGCAAAAACTACAGTTGCAAAAAAATGTTTTGTGCATAATGGATTCAAAACATCTCATGAGAACAAGAAAACTTAATGCAACAAGAACACAATGCCACACCAATTTTCAGAAAACTATGACCAGAAATTAGAGAAAAAGAAAACGAAGCCAGGCAACATCTAACCTCAATAACCAATAAAGAAATGAAAAAGGAGAACAAGAAGAAAACATCAAGAAAATATATGCACATGTTCTGCAGATGCTGCATAAACAATGCAACTTATAGCATTAATAAAATTGCATAGGAAACACGAATGTATCCTAAGTCCTAACTTAATCTTACGCAGGAAAGATAGGGCTACAACCAGAAACCAGAAAGATTCAAAAAAGAAAGAAGTTTGAGGTATTGCCACCATGGAAATTGAGAAACCATGCAGAGAAGGAAAAAGAGAAAAATGTGCGTATATTTGAACAACAGAAAAGCCAAAATCCATAGAACATAGCGAAAATGCAAACATTATTTGTCATGGGAATGGCATACTATATGTCAAGGTAAAGAACATGAACATTTCTGCAAGAAAAAACATGCTCATTCACAATGCTTCTGCAAAAAACTGTCTCAAGCCCACCAAGAATCTCAATCCATGAGCATCAGACAATGAACAAAATGTTAAAGCACTTATCCACAGTGAGTTCCAGATACAAATACAAGCTCATGCACAACCCGTTTTAAACCAGAGGACAAACAAGTAGGAGAAACAGTTTAAAATTACATGTAGTAATGGGAAGAGAATCCAACAGCATGGAAGTTTATGTGCGTAACTAATTCATGATATTAAGCAGTCATAGCTGAATGTTATGATAAACACCCTCACAAATGGCTTTTGCTTCTTGTAGTCTCAAATATCATCTTTCCCGATCACAACACTGTCCCAGTTAGTTAAACAAACTAAAGATAATACCATTTCAAATGACATCCTGTATTACATTTATTGCCCAAAAAATCTACCAAACACACATAAACAGCATTCTTGTAGTAAAAAAACTGCAAAATATAGTAATGCACGATTAAAGTAACTGCAAATTAACAAAGCCTTTTAACCTATAGTAGCAGATGCAACACGGTGATTCCCCAAAATAGAGTATTGTATTCCCCTTGATAACCCAAATCGAAACAAATCGTCGCTATTCACTCGGACAACCCAATTTCAAGAACGATGAAAATAATAACAACAATAATCGCTAGTTAAGAGCCTCCAATTCCATACCACGAGCGTGTCATCAGTGTAATCGCCCATATACTCCTTGAGCTTCTCGTGGATTCGTTCACGAAGCCTCGCAGCTCCTTCGCTTGTGAAATTAACCCTAAATGTCCGATCACCCCCCTCCATTACTGCCCTAAAATCCCCTCAATAAAGTTATCCCCAAAACCCTAACTACAGTTCCTTCTACGGGTGCTTGGATCCTGAATCACAAATCCGAGATTGTCTCCGGAAAGCCCCGAACGAAATAAAATTGGGGGAGAAACACAATTTTGCCCAAACGATTAATAAAAGAAATACTCGTATATAAATATTTCTATTTATATTTTCTATCAGTATTAAATTTAATATTGAAAATAAAAACAAGTATTTTTGTTTTAGTAATAAAAATAAGGGGAAATTATAGATAAATACCTCTCTTCCTAAGTTTATTACTTGTTCAGTACCTAGCACTATTTTTCTTCCTTTTCACTACCTAATTTTGTCTCTATATGTAAAGATTGTCAAATATGCCCCTGGTCAAGTTTAGTACTTTTGTCTTATAAGTATTGTACATATTATCAAGCAGTTTAGTATATGTGGAATTAAAAGACTTGTATATCTCTTTAGTAATTGTTGTACAGTTTTCAAACATTACTTTATAAATTTTATTTATGATCTTAAACAGAGGACGTAATTAATCAAAATATATGCCATGATCATTCACAGTATTTATCATTCAAAGTAAAATTTCTGGGTCTACCTCGCTTCCGTAGTATAAGCTTTGTGGTTGAAACTTTCTGATCGAGTCCTTCAACGAGTAACCTTCTTTCCTCGTCTGCTATCCTTCTTTCAGGCCTCCTGCCTTACTCTGGTATGCACGACCTTTCGGAAATCACTGTATCGATGACACGACTCTCAACATATGTTTAACTCACTCACATATATTTAGAATTTTGGTAGACTTTTTAGAAAAATATACTCGAAGATATTACTGGAATGATCAGGCTATTGTACTTAGCCTATCATCTTTTTATTGAAAGCTTTAAAATCACTCATAGTTTTACATCAAAAGAGAGAACTAAAGATTACAAAGAAATGCAAGAGAAAGAATACTATGATAGGTATCTTCGCTTCTGCATCCTTCGTGAATCATTCCTCCTTTTATAGATGGAGTCTTGGGGATCATGTGGTTCAGAATTGATTTACGTGGCCTTATCTCCGTCCTTCCTTTTTCTTCCATTATTGAGATTCCATAGCTGTCATTTTTAATCCTTCATTATTAGCCGTCCTCTTTGTCTTGTTGTCTAATTACGTCACTGCATGCGTCTTTCTGCATTATTTTGTTCTTGTCTTCTTGTTCAATTGCGTCATTGCATACGTCTTGCCGCATTATTCTTTTCTTGGTGCTACATTGGTCCTCTCTGTCGTCACTGCTTACTTCATTTCGTTGTCTCTTTCCGAAGAAATGTTCTTGTTTTCAGGCTTGTGATGGATTTCTCTACTGCTTTCTTCCAGATACTCTTGACTTCTTCTGAGCATTCAAAATTGTATGTGTCAAATTTCTGAATTAGTCCTGCTAAATTTCCTGATCTGAATCCTGGAGTGTTCAATTGCTCAATCATTACAATTTCTTCATTTCCGAAAAAGATTCCTGCGCCTTGGTTGTATAGTCTTTTCATCTGTTCATGGACAGCACGTATTCCCATTGCTCTTTTGAAGTGGATGTATTTGTCATTAAAGATTTCTGTTTTGGGGGTTCCATAGTCTTGAGGATAACTTTCTGGTTTAGTGATTTCTTCTGCAATAGCAAGATGGTAGGAAGAGTGTTTGACTTCTGGACTAATAGAAAATATTTTTAGTTTCTGGGTTTTTGGTCTTATGTTTAGGCCTTCAAGTAGTACAGGTAATTTGGATATTTCGGTTCGTAAAGGGGATAGGAAAATAGTTCTGATAAAACCGAATTTGAAACAGTTCGAAACAAAGTTCGGGTCGCAGCCTGGTAAAATAGTTACTTGTGGATGTAGGGATTTGGTGAATTCTGTGTAAAATGATGATTCTTGTCTGGGTAAGGAGTATATGTAGCTGCTCAGGGTATGGTATTCTGCTAAAAAGTTTCTTGTTTCAGGGCTAATGGGTGTTGGTTGAGGAATATTGTCGCAAAAATACTTCTTAGTTTCTGCAATGTTTTTCGACGAGGTCGAAGGTCTTGCATCCCCAGATTGTTTTGCTTGTTTGTCCTCTTTTGGAACAGGATTAGCTTTCCCTTCCTGGTTTGAAACACCAGTATTTAGTTCTTCAGGGGTATAAAAGTATTCTTCCATAGTAGTTAGTAATCCCTGCAAACATTTGTTACATTCATATATATCGTCATTGATAGTCTTATGTTCGTCCATAAAGCTTCCAACAATCAACTGTTGTAGCTTTAGTTGTCTGTCCATAGTCGACTGGAGTAGTTTTTGTAGTCGATCTATTTCATTGTAAATGTGGTCAGTTAGACCAGCATCATCCCATTGTTCATTGTTCTCCATATTCAGGGTTCCTGCTCAAAAAATCAGCTAGATAATTTTCAGTCCCTTTAATATATTCAACAGTAAAGTCGTACATTGACAAGAAAGTCTGATATCTTATTATTCTTCTATATTGGGGTTTATTTGGAACTTTATTGTAAATTAAAGGTTTTACTTGTGTATTGTCAGTTAATACTTTAAACTTTCTACTTAATAACCAAAATGAAAATTTATCTATTGATTTAATCACTGCAAGTAATTCTTTTTCATTTGTACTATAGTTTATGGCTGCTCCTTGTAATGTTCCGGATGCATATCTACAAATTTCACCAGTATCGGTTTTTAATAATCCTGCCCAATGGTAGTCTGAGCTATCGGTTTGTACTATTAAATTATCTTTTTCGTCAGGTAATCTTAACGGTGGTAATTTGGAGCATTCTTCTTTTAATTGTTTGACAATTTCAGTATGTTGATCATTCCATCCTATCTTATTATTTTTTCTTATCAATTTTCTTAGATCATTTGTCTTTTTTGCTAAATTTGATATAAATCCTTCTGCATAATTTAGAATTCCAAGAAATCTTTGTATGTTTAATTTATTCCTAAGTTCATCAGGCATTTTAACAAGTTTTGTACTTATATGTGGTTGCATTTTAATTCCAAGTTTGTTCAATATTAGACCCAAAAATTCTATTTCATCTTTGAATATTTCTGCTTTCTTTTCTGATAAAATTAATCCATGATCTTTACAAAGTTTTGCAAATATATCTAAATGTTTTTTATGTTCTTCTATAGTGTTTGAGGCTATTAGTATATCATCTACGTATACAAATATAAAGTTACTAAATTTTTTAAATGTTTTATCCATTTTTCTTTGAAATATTTGTGGTCCATTTTTTATTCCAAACGGCATAACCTTCCATTCATAGTGTCCTTGTGGTGTACTAAAGGCTGTGTATTTTATACTTTCTGGATGCATTTTAATTTGCCAAAATCCATTTTTACAATCAAATTTTGAATAAATAGTTCTACCTCTAGCTAATCCTATTAGATTTTCTTTGTTAGGTAGAAAGTATCCATCAAATATCATGTTTTTGTTTAGTTCCTTATAGTTTATTACTAACCTTGGTTTCTTTCTTATTTGTTCGCTACGATTTCTAACCAAGAAAGCTTGACTATTATGTTCTGCTATAGATTCTTGAATAAGGTCTAATTCTAACAATTCATTTATTTGTTTTCGAAGTTCTTCAATATCTTCTTGATTATGCATCATCGGTTGAGTTCTTATTATTATATCGTCGTTTTTCATTTTTAATTCTGCATATATTTTATTAAGATTCCATTTTTCAATTGGATTTTCTCCATAGTTTTCAGAGATGTATTTTATTGTCTCATGAAGTTCATATTTATCAAAATCTTCTGGCTTTTGAATTAGTACTTGTTTTTTAATTTTGTGAATTTTAAATTTTATGTAATAAGTAATTGGTTGTTTTATAATTTCTCCTTTTTCACCACGTTTCTGAAGCACTCTGTATGGTTTCCTTATTCTCGGAATAGTAATATAGTGGTTACATGCTGATCTAAGTTGAATATTATATCTATCTACTCTAAAGCTTTGAAATAAACTTGTAAAATCTGTCCCTAATAATACATCAATTGTTTTTACTGGGCTAACAAATACTTCTTGTATTGTAAATATTTTATTACCTAAAATTATTTGAACATCTTTAGCTATTTTATTAATAATTAAACTATGTCCAGTAGCTCCATGTACTTCTATTGGTCTTTTATTTACTTCCCATTCTTTTATTAAATGTTCTTGTATTAATGTGATTTCTGCTCCTGTATCTAATATAGCACATGTTGTTATATTTGTTTGTAGTATAGTTAACTCTAGGTATACTGTTGTTGGAAATCTAATTTCTTTCATATATATGCTTTTCCTATTACAAAAGCTTTTCCATTTTTTGTTTTTCCACTAAAAATTTCTCCTGTTATCGTATATTTGTTTAATGAGTCTAAAAACTCGTTGCCTAACAAGACATGATAGGTACTACTTGATGTTCCTTCTTCTTCTGCTACATAACATTTTACTTCTTCTATTAAGTCTGTGCCTAGTTTTATTGGTACTATCACTAATTCATTTACTCTTCTTACTTCTCCTTCAAAAGTAGCATATCTATACTCTGTTCCTATATGCTTTACTAATCCATTTATACATGTTTTTCCTATATGATTCTTACCAGCTCCAGTATCTACTAATATATTTGGTCCTTTTATCCAGTTTGTGCCATTATAGTATTCTATATTAATTCTCCATGTTTGGGCTTTTTGTTTACTTTTTTCGTATGGTATATCAATACTATGTCTTGGTTGATCAAGTATTAGATTTGTTCTTGGGCTATAGTCTATACTTTTTCTGCTACTCATTGTTCTTCCTATATAGGATAATTGTGGTCTCCTATTTTCTAATGGTTTTCCAATCTCTATTGTATTTTTCTTGTCCGCAAGATCAATTATCCAATCATCTTGTAACGTTGGATTATTCAATTCTGGTAATATTAGATCTGCTATTGTATCTCTACATGCTTCGTGTATTTCTATTGTCTTTTTATCATCATAAGGTTTTAGTCTATTGCTATTTAGGTAGCTATAAAAAGCACTATAATGTACTGTAAATATTTTACTTTCATTTTTCATTACATCATTCCTATGTACTTTTATGTATAGGGTTAATGTTTCGTCTATATTTTGATCTTGTAAAGATACACAATAGTTTGGGTAACATGTAAATAATAGTTTTTGGTAAATTAAGTTTCCATTAATAGTTCCTAAGTGTGAGTCTTGTGGATTTAATAATCTTGAATCATGTAGGCTTATTGTTACTGGTAAGTCTATTCCACTTCTAAATAAAGATTTTATTAGAATCTTTACTCCTGCTAAATGTACGTATTGTATTTTCTCTGTTTTCTTTCTACTTAATTTTTCTAGTCCTTTATTTATTATATCTTTTGTTAAAAGGTGCAGTTTTAGAGTAGTATTAGTGTTACATACATCTACCGTTTTTTCTAGTTCATGATATTCATGAATTACTATATTATTTCTTGAGAATGTTCTTGATAGTATATTAAAATTTGTATGCTTGAATCCATGTTTTAGATCTAATCCTTGTATTTTATTAATTTGTTCTGGACTTAAGATAGCTTTTATTGCATATCCTCTTTGTCCTTCATATTGTTCTACATATTCTATTTCTTTTGTTTCCTCTTGTTCTTCTGTGATTATTTCTTTATCTTTATTCATTTTCTACTTCAGAGAATTTTACTTCATATATCTCTTCTCCTGATTCTGGTTCACTTATACTTTCTAGATCTGATTCTATTTCTTTGAATATTTGTTCATCTATAATATCGTATTCCATAAATCTTACTTGTTTTTTCTTTGGTTTTGTACAATCACTTGCAAAGTGTCCTATTTCTCCACAGTTATAACATTTACATGTGGTTGGATTCTTTTTATTTTGTCTTTTATCATTTCTTCTTTTATAATATTTTCTTCCAAATTTTGGCTTAAAGAATTTTTTCTTATTAAAGATTTTAAATCTTTTTCCTTTTTTAAATTTTCTTTTTATTGGTTTAAATTTTTTAAATCTCTTATTTTTTCTGTATGATTTATTTTTTCCCCATTCAAAATTTTCTGCATTTTCTTGGCAGCATAAATCAGCAGCTTTATTATATATTTTAGTGTGGTCTAATATTTTTCTTTGGTAACATAACTCAGTTATTACCTGTCTTATTAATCTTATTCGGCTTCCTAAATTATTCGGATAGTCATTTTTATTTTGAATCCATGTTTTCCACATATATTCATCCCATGGTGATGGTAGTTTTGAAAATATAGAGTTCATCGTGTGTTCATTATTTTGTGAGCTTGTATAAGCTGTATAATAGTAGCTTTTAAACTGTTCAGAGAATTGATCAAAAAAGCATAAATCTCTTAGTCTTATTTTATTTAATCTTAGTAACGCTTGATCTCGTTCTTCTATTATAGCATTGTTATCTAAGCTCTGTACTCCTAGGAATTCTTCTTGTATGATATTGATAAATTCCTCTATTCCTGTGGTAACATCTTGTCCAAATCCTTGAGTAATTGTATTCATATAAGTTTGTTTTGTATTTGAAGAAATTCCTGCAAGGAATTGTGCCACATTTCCTTGGACTAAATTCCATATTTTTAATGTTTTTGCTCTTGACGTACTTTCTTCTGACATTAAATGTATTCTTATTATCTGTTTCCATTTTTCTAATTCTAGACTTGGCTGTTTAAGACAATCCAGGTTTAGGAATATTGCATCTCCTGGTCTCACATTTCCTATTCTTGTTTCCTTTAGCTCAAAATCTTCATTGTATTTCCAAATTTCTTTTTTAGAGGTTGTTTTTCTTATTGGAAAATTTCTTGAAGGTAAATTTTGTAATCTACTTTGATAATTGTCTACATTTTGTCTATTTGTAGTTTGATCTACTTCCATTGGTATAGTTCCTGTTACTCCTTCTCTTGGCAAGGTAGTGCTAGTTTCTCCAACTACTTCTGATGATGGTAAATATAATCTATGGTTATTCATAAAGACTTTATGTTGATCTTCCAAATCGCTTTCATCAGTTTCTAATTCTGTTTCTGAAAATGTTCCTGTATATATTGGTTCTAAATTTAGTCGTTCTAAATCACTACTTAATTCATTTATTAAGTCTTCTATACTTGTATTCATTCTGTTTCTTCTTTATCTTCTCTACTTTCTAATTTATCTTCCTTTAGTTCTTCATTTATCTTTTTTAATTTTTCTACTTTGTCTATAAGAATTTTAATTTTGTTTTGTTTGTTTAGTTTTTCTATTTCTTTCATCATTACTCTATGATCGAGACTTCCTGGTTCTGGTGTCTTTTCCCATTTCGGTAGTGGGAGTGACTTTTCTAATTCTACTTGCTTTTGTGGAGTTTTAATTATTGTTTTGTCTATGTATCTTTCTATATTGTAGAGTCTTGTATCTAGACTTATCATTAGTTCTTTTATTAGTTCAATTCCATCTTTTATTGTTTCTAAATCTTCTAGATAACTCATCTTCTAATATTTCTTATGTTTCTAATGAAGTCGTTTACTTCATCTATTTCAGTTTCCCTTTCTAATTCTTCTATTTCTATTATTTCTAATTCGTTTAAATACCATTCTTTTATTAATTCCGATTTTTCTTTTTCTGGATCTATATGTTTTTGTATAATTACATATGCTTCTCTTTCATCTATCATTTTAGAAATCTTGAATTTTATTCTTAATAATTTTTGTTTCATTATTATGGTACTTATATCTTGTGGTTGTCTTTCTATTTCATGAATTTTATTAGTCAGTCTTTCTAATGTTTCATTTTCTAACTTTATTCCTGGCATTTTATTAGTCTTCACTATAATTTGATTCTTGATCTGAAAATTCGGGTGAAGGTGCTCTAGTAAACATGGTGTTATGTATTATATATCCTGGAAACATTCTGTAAGTTGTAATTTCATTGTTGATTATTGTTAATTTGACTTGTGATAATAACTCTTGTTCTTCATCTCTTTTTGATATAATTTGTATTAAATTACCATTATATTCTTCTGTTTCGATTATATAGTTTCCTATCCAAAGTAATCTTTTTCCTCTATTTCCTAGTCTTATTCCAAATTCTTCATCGTTTTGCAATCTATTTAATCTTCTTCTTCTTCTGTCTATGTATGTTTTTCTTTCTTCTATTTGTTGATCCATATTTTCTATTTCTCTTTGGCTTATTTCATGATCAGGATTAAATGTGGGTGTTAAAAATCTTCTATTATCGTTGGTTCTTATTTCTGTAAGTGGTCTTATTTGTGGTTCTAATCCTCTTATTCTGTTTAGAAATGCTCTTTCAATTCTTGCTTGTATCATCAAGCTATCGGTGTTATTTTGTGCATATTCATCATTCCTATTTATTATATAGTTTTCAGTATCGATTGGATTAATCATACTTAGTGGATAATCTATTTCTTGGTTTTCATCTAAAGGATATCTTGCTGTTGGAATATATTCTGGGTATAGTTGTTCTGAAGTATTTAATCTTAATCTTGACATATGATAGTTTAATATATAATCATTATTATTATGGTTATTCATGTTCAGATTTAATCGTTCTGGGCTCTGATACCAATTTGTGTTACTGGTTGTATTTAATCAGAAAAATAGTATTCACCATAATTACTTAAATTATCTGGTAATTCTTCATCGTAATTTTCACTATCTGATCCTATTCTTAGTAAAATTATTCTGTCCCAAAAACTTTTTTCTTCCGAATAGGGATATATCTTTTGATTATATTCAGTTAAAAATATAAGCATAGTATAAACAATGTCATTCCAATTTTCGATTCTTTCTTCCATAGTTTGTAAATATAGTCCATATTCATATATTAACGAATTTATTTCTTCTTGATTCATTTAGTATCTTTTGTAAGTTTATTTAAAGATTTTTATTAGTTATGTATGATTTACTAGAGGTTTATTATTAAAGATTAAGGGTAGTATAATGATTTTTAAGCATTTTTTGTGTTTTAAGGGTAAAATGGGTATTTTTTCAAAGTTTTATCTTTCTAGGGGGTTTAAAGGAATAATTTTTTGATTAGGTATTAAAGTGGGTATAAGTTTGGGTAGGTGGGTATTTATTTGGTATTTGCCCTAAAAATAAAAAACAAGTATTGAAATCAAATTATGAGAAAATCACGAACATTAGAAATGAGAAAAGATAATCTATTTTAGGGGAAAGTAGAATTTCATTTGGCTTCCGAATGAAGTTTGGGGAATTTTGTGAGAAATACTTCGTATAAGGATATGAGGAAACTGTAATAAATACATGGAACCCTACCGAAATGTGGAGTTACTGTCTTATTGACGGAAAAAAGGCTCAAATAGTCCTTTTTTTTTTTCAATTTTTCCCAATTCATCCTTTATTAATTTTTTAGCCCATTTAATCCTCTATGTTAATTAAATCCAATTTAGTCCCTTTTCTACTAATGACATAAATTAGCTAACCTGGCATTATTAATCCATTTTAGTTGCCAATTCAGTGTGGGAAAATGACCAGAATGGTCCTGTAAATTACCTTTAATACCAAAATGGTCCAAAAAGTATTTCAATTTCCTAATCAGGCCTATAACTTCATTAATTACAACTCATTTAGTCCTCAACCACAATTATCATATTAATTGATGATATGGATATAATTAGTAATTTAAGATTGCCAGGTGGGCCAGACACATCCTACGTGGACTCATAAATCTCTAGAAGCCCCAAACTACAGACAAAACAAATCAACTCTCCCCGTTAGGGTTCTTGCGCTGAAACAAAAAGTAAATGAGACTCCTCCAAAATCACCGGACCAAACCGTGCCATCGTTGGCGTGATCTCGGAAGTTGATGTCAAGTATGAATGTTTCGAAAAGGGAATACGGATGAGAGGTTCGACCACACATGAGATCCTTGACATTCGATTTCAACCGGCACCGTATTGTAGATGTCGTAGGAAGGTGGAGTTCTGTGTGGTGGAAACTACTTGGCAGCAGATCGGAGTGGCCGGAGCTGGGATACGACGGAGTCGGAGATGGTTCTGTCATCCACTGGTGAAGACGAGAGCAGCCCGGAGAAGAGAAGCGGCTTCATCTGGGAAACCAAATGCAAGGTGTTTTTGTACTTTTAGTTGATTTGTTGTGTGTTTGTAGTTGGCGGTGATGTTGATTAAACTGGAGGTTGATTTAATTATAGCGTTGATGGCAAATTTGTGAAAGATTTGTCAATTTTGGGAGGGAGCAGAAAAGGATTGTGTTGATGTATTCTTGTATAAGGTTTTTGTCTTGAGCATAAATAATAAAGAATTTGAACACAATGGAATGAATAAAGGAAAAATTTGGGATTGATCATTGATAAATTGACACTGGCAAGTTTTCTTGCATTGATGTCTTGGAATTATTACCGGTGCTGTGTAATTTAACTCGTAAGATTTTCTTAAAATCTTCTCTTGCTTGCTTATGTTTGGAGCGTTTCTCTTCAGCTGCTTGGTTTATTCTTCTGAACCACAAACTAAAAGACAAGTTGCAAAATGCATAGGTTAAACTATGTCAAATTTTCCATGCAGCTCCATCCAGCAAATATTGAGCAACTCAGTAACTTTCACATTAGATAATCACTAAGAAATGCAGAGATGTTCACAACCAATTTCATTAAACTGGGCACTATCTTTAACACATTAGATAATCAAAATGTCTATAAAATATTGTACCAAAACTATGCAATTACATACTTCCCAGGAAAATAAGAATTCTTCACCCACAACAGGGCAAAACTCTACAAAATGCAAACTGAGAATCACCAAAATAGCAGGACATGTGATATGAGTTTTTGAAACATAATAGTACATGTCATCAAACATTCATTGTATAGACAACACAAAATAGACAAAAAAAACACCAACTAGACAACATATCATTTCTTCTTCATTTGCTTATTGCTTTCATCTTTCAGCAAATTTTTCATTGTTATGAATCTGTTTCCACCCTTCACTATGGTTGGGACTTCTCCGGAGTAATCACCATAACTTGAACCTCTAATCGTAGATACAAATGGTGCATGCATGACCATTTTTACTGAACTTTGAGATAATTGAGTTTGACTTGCTAGGGGAGAGTTCTCATTCATCCATGATACAAATGTTTGTTCAGTTTGTTGGGGTTGAGACTCTGGATCTGCCAATTGATATGCATTGAAGCCATCTTCAGTCGCCTGGAAGCAAAAAGAAAAAATAAAATAAAATTAAATTACAATAAGCAATCTAGTTTCAACTCAATGTGAATTATAAGGATTTTCCAATTAAATTTTCACTTACTGGAGGAAAAAGGACAATATTATCATCCATTCGTGCATCTTCCATTACTGACTCGTTTGTAGGCTATATAGAATATTCAACAAAAAATGCAATTTTAAATAAAATATACCTTATCTTTCTGGTTCTTATCAATGAAATAAAGTTGAAAACACATAGCATATAAAGTAGTGAAGATTGTAGATTGTTACCTGTTGAGCATCAAAGTCGGCTACATTTTCAATACCTCCAGCTCCTTGCTTGCAAGTTCTAGAGTTGTGCCCCTGCTTATTACATTTACCACATGTTACTGAATTTTGTTGCCTTTTCAGTCGAACCCCACCTTTGGTTACAAGTTGCCTAGGCTTCCTTTTCTTTACTTTTCTTGCTCTCTCTCCAATTTCCAGTCTTCTCTGCTGCACTGGTCTTCCAGGCCCCTTTTTTTCATAAAATGGTGGGTGGATAGTGTTCATACTGCTTTTTGGCCATTCATCTTCTCCTTGGAGGGGAAATATTGGGATACCATATGCTTTCTTGTAAGCTGCGACCTCATAGCATTTATGTGTAAATTGCTCCACATCATATTTACTCTTATTCAATGCAGCCACGGCATGGATGCAAGGCAATCCAGTCAATTGCCATCTTTTGCAACCACATGTTCCACTGTTTAAATCCACAGAAAATTGACTATTATCATATATCCCAGTAACCTGAAAATGGTTATGAGCAGCCTTCACAGCAATATACTCTGTTCGCTTGTTCACATTATCATCAATTATTTTCTGAATAGCTGGACACAAGACATCTTTCCACCTTCTTGACTTGTTAGCAATGTCTCTATTCTTTGTCCTTCTCACCATTAAATACTCATGGAGCTTCTGCAACATGGTGAGGATAGGCTTCTCTCGTGCCTTAAGAATGTTTGAATTAAAGTTCTCACAAGCATTATTTGTAAGAATATCACATCTAGAGAATTCTCTATAATAGGCTCTACACCATTGCCTAGCAGGCCTATTCCTTAACCATTCTTCAGCCTTTGGATCTAGCTTCTGCATCTCATCCATACTTCTTTCAAATTGATTTGGAGTGGTGGCTTTTGAAGCTCTCCAAAAACATTTTCGATAAGCAGCCCCTCTATATCCTGCACTCTGGAAATTAACGAACAAGTGCCTAGCACAAAATCTAGATGTAGAAAGTGTTAATTAATTGAGATTCAATCGATAAAAGAAATATCATTAAAAAAAATTAGATTAAACCTGTACTCTGCTCCAGGGAATACTTGTTCTTCTGCTTGTATGAGGCCTGGTATAAAAATGTTACATATTTATATATATAATTAGTATAAATGAATGTGATTTAATTTACTAGAGCAACAATATGAATTGAAATGAAGTATATACCTTTTTGCTTATCAGACATCAAGGTAAACATGGCTGTATCCTCTATTTTCAAATCAATTTTCAAGAGTGTCATAAACCAAGACCATGTGTCAAAATTTTCTGTACCAACCACAGCATGGGCAATCGGGTAGTAGCTGTTATTTGCATCAATGCCACAAGCAGTGAGAAGCATGCCTCCATGAGGCCCTTTTAACCAACATCCATCCATACATATGACTGGCCTACACCCTTCCATAAATCCAAGTTTCGATGCATAGAGGCATATATATATTCTATCAAACCTATTCCTACTATCACTCCCATCAGTCACTATCTCAACTGTTGAACCAGGATTACTTCTCAAAATCTCTTCCTTTAAACTCCATAATAACTTGTATTGGTTCTGGGGTTCCCCTTCAATCATTTTCTTTGCCTTCAATTTTGTCTTGTAAGCTTGGATCTCTGTTATGTCGACCTGCAATTCCTCAACAGTTTCCAACCTAAATGCAGCTATGTCTCTTCCAGGATCATTCAAAAATTTCTCCTTATACTTGGCAGCGAGCCAAGTGGAGGTTACATTGTCTACCGTCTGATCTGCTTTACAGGTATGCTCATTCGAAAACTCATAAATCTGAAAACAATGTTCTTTATCAACTCGATGGGCCCTCAACAACCATGGGCAACCAGGAGATCCACATTTGGCATATAATCTAATCTTATCATTTTTTGGAAACTTGATGCTTCTCTTACCATTAATGGCATATGATTGGATTGCCATCTTCAACTCCTTTTTTGTACTAAAAACCATTCCCAACTCCATGTGTGGTTTAAATATATTTTCAGTATTAAATGTACAAAATTTAATCACATCATCTTCATCATCTGAGTCTCTTCTAGTTTGTAGGTCATCTCCACTATCTACCACCACATCATCTTCTTCAGGAGTATAACTTTTATCTATATCATCAGAATTTTCACCATGCTGATCAGCTCCAACCTTTTCCTTCCCTTTGTTGGATTTTCTTATCTCTCTCACAACAAGTGTATTGCTATCGAAATTCTCATCATCTATATTACCTTCACTATCAAACACATTGTCCATATCACTGCTAGAATATTCCTCATCTCTCATATGATATACATAATCTTCATCAGTATCACTCAACTCATTGCCCATATAACATTCTTCATTGTGATCCTCTATGAAATCCTCTGTCACTTTCTCTGTTTCAGCCTCTATAGAAAACAGAAGAGAAAAGCAAAACTATGTTGGTCAAGTAAAAGTGCACACTGTTAATTACTTTGTATAGAGTGATAACACCAAAAAATGCAGTTTAAAAGAGCCCATGAATAAACAATGGAACATATACATAAAAATATAATTTTTTCCGTCAGACAATAAAGTTTCACAAACAATACAAACAAAACATCTTGGGACCACCCAAAATACAATTTGAAATAATACTCTGTATATTGCGTTAGGGCTTTCTAAAATAACAATTTGGTTGTTTAAAAAATAATAAAAGCACACCTATCTGAGAAAGAGATTCCAATAGTTGAGACATCTTGGGACCACCCATCAATATTGTCTATTGCGTTAATGGAATATATATTCAACATAACATAATGGAATATATTTTCAACATAACAGGACTTTTAGGGCTTACCATAGTCCGGAGGTTCTTCATCATTTATGCGTTTGGCTGCCATGGAATTCCCCTTTCCGAAGACAACAATGGCACGGTCCGGTGATTTTGGAGGATTCATTGTTCCAGCGCCGTAACCTTACTTTGAATGGGGGAAGAGTGATTTTTTTCTTTCGTCGTCACTCGTCAGTTTGGGGTCTTCCAGCTTATTAGGGATTATGACCTGTTTGGTTTGGTCCACGTAGGATGCTCTCTGGCCCACCTGGCAATCTTAAATCACTAATTATATCCATATCATCAATTAATATGGTAATTGTGGTTGAGGACTAAATGGGTTGTAATTAATGAAGTTATAGGCCTGATTAGGAAATTGAAATACTTTTTGGACCATTTTGGTATTAAAGGTAATTTATAGGACCATTCTGGTCATTTTCCCCCAATTCAGTGTCCACCTCGTCAGGGTCGAGCCTTTTTCAGAGTTAGGGTTTGAAACCCAGTCCAAAATGGCTACCTTATTGCAAACTGACTTACAGGCTAGGGTAAAGTAAGGATAAAACATCTGTTCCCTCCGTTTTTTTTCATGTTCTCCCTTTAAATAGTAGAAACTATTCATTAAGTAACTTTGATTTATATTTTTACTAGTATTACCCGCCCGCGCGATGCGCGGGAAGAAAATTTACATGAATTTCAAAGTTTATTTTTATTTAAATATTCAAAGAAAAAATATATTATGTATATGGATTGAATGAAAGACAATGTAGAAAGTAAAATAGTTGAGAATCGAAGCAATGAATAAAAATTTAACCTCAAAGCCTTTCTTTAATTCTGTAACAATGAAAGAAAGGCTTTAACTTCAAAGTAGTACTCATCATATTTATAGTATGCAATGGAAACCATTGTTGAAACATCTACTTGAATCCACAATTCATTAAAAGAAATAAATCAATGTTGGATACATGGCTAATTAAGATCGCCCAGGTTGTACATTATTTGATGCGGTTCTTGACCAAGCATCATAGTTTGGCGGTTAAGACCTTTCATGGGATCCACCACCACTGCTACTACCCGCTGGTTTAAAGCTTCAAAACTATGATGATGAAACAAACAATAGCAGTTATGAAAGCTTCAGTTATATACAAATTAGGATGGTGGTGTTAATAGAAAAGATCAAAGCATCATTTTAAAAGTACAAAACATTACAGTAAACTGAAAAAAGAAAAACAGAGTCAAAGAAATGTACGAAGCTGATGGATTCTATAAATACCATTATAATAAGTTAAAAAAAAAAGATGTAATAACTAAAATAGGCCACCAAAACGAGTCATTTTCACTTTTGGCCACCATATTTTGATTTAGGGAAATAGGCCATTAGAAGGATTTTGGGCCTGAATTTAGGCCATTGGGCTGGGATTCGGGTCACGATGGCCTAAAAGTGGAAATGACTCTTTCTGGTGGCCTATTTTAGTTTTTTGAATAATTTTTTATTTTATGTAATTAAAATAAATAATACTCATTTTGTGACATTATGTCCTACTTTCTTTTTTTTTCTTGTTCCAATATTTTTTTATTTCATTTTCATTTTAAAAATTATTAAATATTAATTGTCAAACATACCCATGTCCGAAAAATTCCTTGCATTTAATACTAATTATTTCTACATAAAATACCATGTCCGAAAATTTTGGGATACTTATAATAAAATATGTTTATTTTTACTTTATAATTTATTTGAATATGTATTTGTTTTACTTATTTTATAATATATTTGAATTAATATTTATTTTATTTCTTTCAAATATATTATTTTATTTCTTATATTACTCCATCCGTCCTATTAATAGTGTTAAAAAAGGTAACTTAAAAATTTATATAATATGATTGTAATGAGCTACAATTTTATTTTTTATTTTTTAGGAGCCAATGAAGGCCTGGAACGGGTGGTGGGAGCCCAAGCCATACAATTACAAAGGGGAGGGATATGGGACCGGGTGGGGATTTGAATCCCCAACCTATAGGTTGGAGTTGGGTGACTTACCACTTGAGTAAGTGCCCAACCCCACAATTTTAATTTATTTATTTATTTGTAATTTACTGATATGTGGTTATAGGGTGGACTGAAATTATTAATGGTAGTGGGTAATTTGAAAGTTTAATATATTTATTTATTAATGTGAGGTGATGAGTAGGTTTGATGATTAATATTTAATTATTTTTTAAAATGAAAATGAAATAAAATTATTGGAACAAGAAAAAAAGAAAATATGACATAAATAATGACACTTAATGAGTATTATTTATTTTAATTACATAAAATAAAAAAAATAATTGAAAAAAACTAAAATAGGCCACCAGAATTAGTCATTTCTACTTTTAGGCCATCGCGGCCCGAATTACAGCACAATGGCCTGAATTCAGGCCCGAAATCCTTCTAGTGGCCTATTTTCCTAAATCAAAATATCGTGGTCCAAAAGTGGAAATGACTCCTTCTGGGGGCTTATTTTAATTATTACCTCTAAAAAAATGATAAGTCAACTGCACTTGAAATTATGAAAATTCGGGTGTCCCACATCATCTTCAAGTACACATTACAAACATAATCAGAAACACCACATATATAGTTGAGGATTAACTGTAACACCCTGGCCCGCTATGGAGCCGGAGATGCCTTCGAGCTTCTTTCGGGATTGAAGTCTGGCCCCACAGGTCAATATAACTCTTTCCAGTGCGCTTTGGCCTCACTCGCGCACACCCTGGGAGACTTTCCAGGAGGTCACCCATCCTTAAGACTACTCCACAACAAGCACGCTTAACTGTGGAGTTCTTGTGGGATGGTCACTAGAAAAGAAATGTGCACCTTGTTGACATGAGTAGATTTTTCAATCCTTTTAAGCTATTCTTCCATACACTCTCTCGGGGTATTACAATCTCCCCCACTTGAGAACGCAACGTCCTCGTTGCGCCTCGACCGCCTAATCAAAGTCCCTCAGGATCTTTGCCCCGCTAGCGTGAGAAAGAACTTTTTCCCACCAGTCATCGAAACGCTTTATCGACAAACCATGGCGGATGTCAAAAGAGCGAACTTCAAAGTTACAAATTCGGAGAGCTCATGTTCGGCAAAGATGTCGGCTGTCCTCTGGACCGAATCCTTTAAAGGATTTATTATACCGATTCGGGTCCCCACGAAGAGGAATGACTATATCCTGAGCAAAACCGAACTGCCGGCTGACCAGATGAGGATTATAGACTTCAGAAAGGATAGAATGATCAGGGGGAACGAACAACGAGCAGTTGAAGATGTGACGAGGAATGATACAAGCGTTCCAGAGTTGAGCCAACGCCGGCGGGAGAGATGCACCGAAAGGAGGAACACCAATAGCCGAAACCCAACTGTTAGAAGCACCAGAGTAGAGACAGCAAGAGGAAGAGTCAAGAGGGGCTCTGTTTATAAAGTAGTAGATCCATTGTTCAATACGCATGTCGGGAAAACGGATCCCAAGAAGATCATTGCCCGAAGGAGGGGTGGTATCAAAAGATTGGGGCTCAAAACCAGAAATATCTCTAAAGTGCCAAGCAAGCCAAAGATGAAGAAACCAAAGGGGACCGTGAGACCGATTGAGATGACCATCAGCCCATCCATGTACCTGGGACGAAATGGTAGAGTATAAATGGACTAAAGAGTAGTCGGCAAGAGGCAAATGAGTATTATCCATAAGCGACTTAGCCAAAGGATAAGTCTCAAGGATAACATTCTTGTCGGGCGCACACCAGAAAATCGGCTAAGAAAATGCATCATAAAAGCCACGGGTTCCGACTTGAGAAGTCCAGGCTTAGTACCACAATATCGAGTAATCCATAGGGCAAAAGTAAGCCCCGAAGAATAGCCGGTGGATTTCGTCGAGGGTTTTTCGTAACCGGTAACACCCAAAAAGTGTTTCCAAGAGAGGGTAAGTCCAAGAGAAGTTTAACATCTTCAATAGTCGGGGTCATCATACCCCAGGGAAAACAAAAAGAGTTGATGGAAGAATTCCAGAAACAGAGGAGGGCTTGAATGTGCCGATATTCAGGAGGAAAGAGTTGAACACTCAACTTAATCAGATGATTGATACCGGTGGACGACCAAATCGGTTCACATCGAGGACGTACCCGTTCATACCAAGCGACATGTTCAGGGGTCACAATGGGCCAAGTACTGAGGGAACTGAAAAGTTTAGCGGAAAAGTAATCCGAAAACAAAGGGATTGTCTTCAAATCACCGAAAAAAGTAAAAACAGAAGCGGCGGCCTCGACGGAAGTCGCAAGAGGCCCGAGAGTAGTAAAGCCTTCATCAGTAAGACGGAGGGAAGATTTATCGGCAAAAGAATCTTCAATATTCTTGATTTTGAGGGAATAAGGCGAAAGAGTCGATTGCGCCATTGAAAAGGGGGAAAAAGAGTTACAAAGAGAATATGGAGATGTATAAGAATGAGGAAAAGAAAGGGGCAAGGATGAAAAGATAATAGGATATGAAGGATATGAAAAGACGTGGCCGGATTCCAAGGAGGAGTGGGCGCACGAAAAGGAGAAGGTGAGAGGGTTAAGTTTACTTGGGCTCATTCTAGAAGACGAAAGTTCGCCCAAGTAAGGAGGGCATCTGTTAGGGCCATAAGAAGTAGTGGGCCACGAAAAGATAATTGGGCCATACATCATGGGCCGAAAAAGGATTTTTAAAGAAGGTAGGGCTTACAATTAATTGGGCCGAGAGACTAAAGGAGGATGATCCATAACAGACGAAGAGTCCGAACAGGGGAAGATCTCAAAGTCAAGAGATTTCGGCCGAAACAAAGCCAAATCAGCCGATTGGGGGGAGACGAAAAATCGGCTCAAAGGAATAGGCCGGAGAAGCGGTTACCAAGCTCCGGCTATAAATAGGGGATGCCATGCACATAATCCGAGAGATCAATCCAACCCCCAAATTCCTGTATCAAATTTAATTCTTTGTATCTTTATTGCTTTCTTTACAGCTTTCCTTTACAGTTTTTCTTAGACTCTAGCTTAGCTCGTAGCGGTTGCTTTCCAAATCCGCCGTTGTTCCTTAGCAACCGGTAGTTTGGTTCCAGTTTTCCGGTGAATTCGCCGTTGTTCCTTAACAACTGGTAGATTCCCCATTGTATCTAGTTTGTCATTACAATTTCAGATAATATTCAGTCAAGTTTGGGCGTAATTAGTCGAGTTTGGGCGCATTATCATTAATCCGGACCCATAATCGGTTTGATCCTTTTCCGATAGCCTCCCTTGAGGAGAAAAAGGTCCTTGACTCACCACCAGCCAAACAATGACCAAGTTGGGTAATATTACAAAAGTTACTGGATAAAATTGGTCACTATATAATATGAAGAGATAAGTTATGGATTTTGTAAATCTAACTCCTTAATATATATGTGCTAATCTAATTTTTATAGATTTTATATTTTTCTTTAATTTATTCATAGACATTAAATTAAACTATTATGCTCTGTTACAACATTAAAAAGAAAAATAGTGATTATTTATTCTAAGATACAATTGATTTATAAAAAGAAATTTCTATTAACTTTTACAATAGTGATAATACCAATGCACATTTCTCAAATTACGAGGAGATTCAGTCTAATAACCAATGGAGCTTACAATAGGTGAGCTAATGATCAGATTACTTTTATGGTGCTAGTAAGCAATGATGGGTTCAGAAGCAATAATGTCTGGGAGATAAATTGTTGAACTTTTTTTAGAAGTATAATTCTTAACATTTTTGTAGATCCTAAAGCTGTACAACAGCTGCTACAGTATACTAATGAAATATACTTAATACTCAGAGATTCTAGCCAATTGTTGATTCATCGGAAACTATTGAATAACTGGACAATTTTCGATATCATTATGTTCCAGCTGAAGATGAGGAAATTAACAAAGAGCACAACCATGGGTAAAGAAAACAGATCAAGATCCAACGTATAAGAAGAGCTAAATTTTAGAATTTAGTAAATCTAACCCCTTAATACATATGTGCTAATCTAATTTTTATAGAGTTTTGTATTTTTCTTTAATTTATTCATAGAATTAAATTAAATTATTATCCTCTATTACAACCTATGTATATCTCAAATTCAATCTAGATCAATCTTCATCTAAAAATGAATCGATCAACGATCCTCCACACATTTTTATGATTTGAATGACTTCCAAATTTGTATTCCACTGTTATTCACATTGTTGTTAACAATGGGAAATAATTTGAAGGAAAAACTATAAGACATGGCCAAAAGCTTGTAAGTAACTGCAAAATTTCAAAATATTTGAATCGAAACTAGGAGTAATATACTAATTAAACAGAGAAATGGTCTAAATAGTTTGCTGTCATTAATAGGAAGGAACAAAGGATGAAATTGACGTTGTAAAGTAAGCCCCCTCCCCCCCCCCCCCCCCCCCCAATTGCATAATTTTCATGTGTCAAGGTAAATGTGCATATAGCACAAAAGAATACTAAAGTTAGGAATAAAGGAAAAGGAAATCCATGGTTATATATTTTCTCAATATCTCCATGATGCAAATATTATAGTAAATTTCCCTATATATGACAATAATACCAACACAAAACACGTTTATTAACAAATACTAATGGCCTGGATCATATCACAATAAAAGATTTTTGCTTTGAACTACCAACAGGTCCTACAAAAATACCAACATATTATTTGGTATTGATAAATTCCTTGTGCAATACTTTGACCAGTACGAATTATTCTCAATGCCAATAGCTCTTTTGAGCATCATAATATCACATTATCAGTTGGCAAGCTACCAAGCAAAAAAAATAATACCTTTAGCATTGTAACTGCATCAACAACTAATTTTGCAAAATATTCTTTGTCCTGAGATATAATTTTAGAACTCGATATGAACTGTCATCAGGTCAAATTGGAATTTTTGTGGAGGAAAAAGATATAAATCAAGCGAAATTTAAGTAGGCCGAATAATTAATAAACGTAATAATATAGATAAAATCAATTACGTATCATTAAAAGACCACAACACACTTTCCACAATCGAACCATGTGGAATGGATATCATTTCAATTATAACAACAGCAAAACAAGAATAAATTTAACAAACTCGTTTCATAGGCCTTTACAGGCTGACATCGCATTTATGATACCACAACAGACAATGCAAATATGACATTGAATGGACTTTAAAGTCTCTCTATATATACTTCTACAGAAGCTGCTACCTACACAACACACATTCACATATCTGGTTTACATCTTTCGAAAATCAAACATGTATCTACTACTAAATGATATCTCACCAATGATCAGGAAACCATCCATCAGAGTTCTTTGTGTTCGGTTTACTGTGTGCCATCTATAAACAAAGACTTTACAAGCAGTTTCAAGTGCATTATGCAGGATGAACAAGTATGTGTTTTGTCAAAAAAAAAAAATTCTTTGTATATTTGAAGTTATATTTGTACTTTTAATTATTTTTTAGGGTAAAAGGATGCAGTTTACTGCTCCGAAAAATTTGGTTGAAATGCATCGTAAGATTATTAATGAAGGATCCATATACACAATTACTCGCTTAAGTATCGTGGACAATCCGGAGGTTTGGCGGGTTACTGAACACCGTTTCAAAGCATTCTTATACGGCAACACAGTTGTGGAGAAGAAATTGGATTCGGAGTTCCCCATTCGGATGTATAATTTTAAGTCTTTTTCAGAGATTATGTCAATGGATAGTGTCCAACATTCAATCCCATTTGGTATAAAAGCTAGAGAAATTATTTTATACTAATTTTTTTTTTTTTTTTTGTACATCATGTGAATGATTCCTTTGGTTGTGAATTTATGCAGATATTGCTGGGCGTGTAGTAGGTTCTTATGGTCCAACTGAAGTATATACGAAAACACAAAAGGAAAAGAATGTACTAGAGTTGACTCTAGGGGACGCCGAGAAGTATATTTTGTAATGTGGCTTTATCATACACATTTTTTACTTTAGATATCTATTAACATTGAAAACTTTCATCATACTTAATTTTGTCTTATCACAGCGGTCTGAAGAAAAATGTTCGCTGTGGGATGAATACTCGGAACTGTTTACCAGACTATGCCCGGATGCAGTGAGTAATGTAACTATTTTAGTCATCCTTTTCTGTCGAGCTAATGAATTCGGATGCATTATTCATGTTCTTTGTACTACTTCCTCTGTCTCATTGTTTTTGTTACATTGGCCTTCGACACACATGCAGAGACACATTTTCAATGGTTAATAACTTAAATTGTGTACAACAAAAAATTATAAAAAGTTGATTGTCTAAAACTACAAGATTAGGCGAATCTAACAAGATCCCACTTGACTATGTTTTTTCTTAGATAACTATACTAAAAGTTTGAATCAAAGTTAAACAGTGAATAGTGCAAAAAAATCATCCGTAACAAAAAATGTTGAGACGGAGGTAGTATTATATATACCCGACAAGTGTCTTCTATATTTCGTATATCGATATAAATGCACAACCATAATAACAAAGTTGTTGATAATATAAGAAAAATTAAAGTGCAAAATGGGTTCCATGTGACAAAGCTTTTAATTAATCCGGACATTCCTGGGGTTTCTACTATTAAGGAAAGGTATACAAATATTTAGATTAGTATATAAACTTTGGTAATACAATTATGAATTCTATTTTTTTTACAACTCCATTTTTTGAGAGGTGTGGTACTCCGAATGTTTTTCATATTAGCGATCAAACTGCATCACATTGTAGCTACGAAACAAATGATGTCAATCCATCAAATTCTACTTCCCGTGTAATAACTATTAAAGATTTATGCAAACCAACTGATGAGGTTAGTACCCATTATGTTTTAAAGTGTACAACATTATATTATATAATTTGAGAAAATATCTTGTCCTTTATTTTATTTATATCATAAAAAAATTATAAAATTGTAAGACAAAGTCTATACCATATCTGCCCGTCATGAATATTAACGAGAGTAGGGGATGGTATTACGACTCGTGCAAGCTGTGTGCAAAAAAGCTTACTACCATGAATCCAAACTACTGTGACACTTGTGGAAAATATGTGGACGGTTCAATAAAGAGATACAAAGTTAATAGAGTTGTGGCTAACGAGTCAAGTAGCTGCAATTTAGTTCTGTGGGACCCTCAGTGTTTCAGTTTGTTCGGTCGATCTGCTGAAAGTCTGAAATCATCAATCACCAAGGTATACTATTTGTCTGACATATACTATTTGTTATAATTTTTATATTCAGCAGTTTCATAAATTTCACAATTTTATAGTTATATGGAGCAAGTAAAAAAGTATTGCATCTTATTTCACATTTTGATGTAGGAGGAGAAATATCCAAATGTTGTGTATGAAATCCTCTTCGACAAGAGATTCATATTCAATGTTTCTGTTAAACGAGGAGAAGTCTGGAGGTTCGGTAAAGCTTTCAATGTTAGGGGAGTGGAACCAGACCAGCGTCCTGCTGTTGGATCTGAAATTGGCAGCCATTCGTGTGAAGGAGAACTTGCAACGCCATCTATTACTAATCTTGGCGTGGATAAGGATGAGTGTTATGCAGATGAGAGCATTACATCTGAAAATGCGAAAGGGAAAGATGTCGGTTGTAACGGTGCTACAAATAACCTGGACTGTGTTGAAGATAATACTCCTGTCGATGGTAGATGCGACAGCCATGATACTCTCATTGACAGTGGCAATGAATCCATTAAGAAGAATTTGATTGATGAATTCTCAGCCACGAAGCCTCCCAAAAGACTAAGAATTAAAAAGGAGAAAAAGTGAAGTTATTGAATGACTTGAATCAATCGGTTGCCACTTTTGATGAATTTCTTTGGGCACCCCATTTTTGATCTTTATGTTTGAATGGCCTGAATGAAATGGTTGCCACTTTTGATGAACTGTTTGGCACCACTTTTGATCTTTATGCTTCGGACAATTATCTTGACTTGATCGTTATTTATATTGTTATGCGTTGAAGCTTTTGATGATTTTTCATTTATTGAAGTTATTAATGTTTGGTTGTTTTCGTATGTACTATATGAGTATGGAACACATTAGCTCGATTAGATAGTAAGATTATTAAAGCCAAAGTCAACTGTTGGACACATCTAAAATTAGTAAAAGAAAATGTAAAAGGGTAAACACACTAAACGGTTAAAGTTCGTGTTTAATGGGATATTGTCAAGCCTTCATAATAGTTATATTATGCTGAGTACTTTTCCTTAAACATCCCTAAAAAAATTGGAAAAGGGATAACATATTACACTAGAGGTATCAATTCTTGGCACCCCCACCATATTTTCGAAATTTTTTAGGATTTTTAGTTTTTGGCATATGGGATATATCTTCAGCAATTCTAGACCTAATTGATTGATTCTATATCCTTTAATTACCCAATTATTAATCACTTCTATTTTCCATTCTATGTAAATATATGAAGCGGACCGGCCTAATGTGGATTAATAAAGTAAAGTATTAAAAGTTTGAAATTTCATGCGGATGTGAATTCCTTTGAATTTCTTTGAGATTACATTGAACTATTTTTTAAAGAGTCGAGTCAATATTTAATCTCTCAAAGGCGAGAAGACTAATTGAATGGAAATTAAAATTGTTGGTCCACTATTCGTCAAGACTAAGTACCTTAACCAAAACTGTTTGTTCACACACTTAACTAAATTATTAGTAGGTTAGTTATCAAAAGTAAATAAGTGCAGTAAAGAAATAAGAACAAACAGAGAGTTGTTGACCCAGTTCGGCCCAAGGCCTACGTCTGGGGGATAACAATCCAGGAAAGTTCCACTATGTGTTCGAACAATAGTGAACTAGTAATCTTTTACTCCAACACCCAAGCAGATGATCGATGGTACCAGAAACTCTATTTTCTGGTGAGAATGCTCCGATTCTTCTTCGACCCCTTGAAGACACCTTCTCCAAGTTTCTCTTGAGTGAACCTGTAAAAGATCCTCCCTTTGATGTAGCAATGAAGGGGCAGTATCTTGTTGACACGAACTTGAGTGTTGCCCTTGATTGAAAGTGTCGAAATCAATCAAGGGTGCTTAAGTGCTCGATGAGACGAATGACCACTCAAGTGACAATCTCTTTCACAAGTGATGAAACTCGCGGATGGGGTGAAGAGATTGAATAATAATTTCTCACACGTTTTGCTGTTCCTTTTCAAGAATGATAGAATCGGTGCTTGATCCACAACTAATCGTCCTTCTTAAAAAGATGTTCGAAATCCCTGTTGCTATGGAAGGGAATACACTATCCCGTCAATTCTTCCTCCTTCCATAGCCAATTCATTCCTTACTCGGTTGGGAGGATTCGCTTGCCATAACTCGGACGCTCATCATAAGGAAATGATAGAAGACCGTTGGGGGGACGCTCCTAACCATGCCGCATTGGCCTTATCCGATTTGCAAAGATATCTTGCCAAGAATACTACGCGGATAAGACTAAGGGGGTGGGGACCTATCTAGTGTTCATCATTGGGTTGGAACACATTATCTCAAAATATGGGTACTAACAATCTCCCCCTTTTTGACATAATGTGAGCCAGAAAGATCAAAGATCTCCCAATGATGAATCAATACAAGAGAAACAAATCACAGAGCCCCAACCACCAATACATAGCAACAAAAATCCCAGTCAACCTATCTAATGCTCCGTACAAATAGATAAGCTAAAACAGAGGAGCATGTACAATAATACCAGCAACAAAATAACGAGAGTCCAGAATAACAAATAACAAAAACAATAACAACCGTCCCAGAGTTCACAAAACAAGTTCCAACATAAAAACAGAACACAAAAAAGCAACATACTAAGACTTACCAGAGGCAGGCATCTTTGATCACGCGCATCATCTCCCCCTCTGGATCACAATGTGTCAAAAACACCAGTCACTCCGGAGAGAAGTCATCCTCATCTGTGGAGGCATAGAAGTCTGTGGCAGCATCAGTCACCTCATCCTCTGGATTAGTGTCCCAAACTTCAGGGAGAAGTCTTGCCATCTCAGCTAGGGCTCGTTCCTCTTCGTCCAGCTCATCTCTTTTCCTCCTAATAGCATCCTGTCGCTCGGCAAGCATATCTCTGAGCTGATCATGTGCAGTCTGAGGAATGGGAGGACCATCTGGGCCTGGTATGTCCTGGACCTTGTCTTGCTGCTTGGCTGTGAATTTGAATACTTTAGTGATGTCCATCAACTCCTTGGGGTGTCCTCCAATGCCCACGGACTCCAAATACCCATAGATCAGGGCTGGAAAAGGGATGAGAGCGGAGCTATCTTCTTTCAAGCTTTCGGCTATATCAACCATTTGATTTAGCACAAGCTTCCCATAATTAATCTCCTTCTTGTTCTCATCAATCGCAAACAGCAATTGGCACATTTCTTTCGAGACAACCGAGTGATTGGCAATAGGCATGACATTCGAGGATATGAACTTGTATAGTAGAAAGAATCTTTGAGTGAGATTTCCTGACCTCAACCCTCTGCCTTTGATGTTCTTCTCCTTGTCCTTAGTCAACAATTTGGCAATCAGAACATTGTTGAACTTTGTGCCTGGTCTGAACACAGTGTCAAAGTCACACTGAGGAACACCAAGGAACTCACATATGTCTCTATCTCTGAGGGGGACCGGTTGCTTCTTGACAAACACTTTCCCAAACCAACTGCTTCCAGGAACAATAACTGACTTCCTGAGGTTGGCATAGAACATCTTGACAAGGGACTGCTTACTTCCTTGGAGATCAGTGGCCCATCGAAGAAGATGTCTTTTCTCAAGATAGCTTGTCCAACCAATCTCATCACACTTTGGTCCCTTAAAGGCAACCTCAGGTTTGAGTTTTCTCTCTCGTAACACAGTCTCGAAGAATGTCTGAGAGCTCAATGAATAAAACTTGGAACTATACGCTAGATTGGTATCCACAATTTCGGGAATGGTATCCTCACCATCTTTCTCCTCAGCATCATCAGTGGGTGGCTTCTTCTTCCTTGGAGGCTGAGAACTTGAGGGAGTTGAATCTGCTTTCCTCTTAGATTTGTTAGCAGGGGCTTTCTTCGTAGCAAGCGCCCTGAGAGGGATATCACCAGAGGAAGGTGACTTCTCCCCCTCAAGCCCAGCCTCAGGGTTGGCCGCAACATCTTGCTCGTCCTCCTCACTTCTTAGTTCATCCTCAGTAAGTCCTTCACGCCTGAGGAATTCTTCAGCAGAGATTGAAGCACGATTGACTGCTGTGTCATCATCATCTCCCGAGTTTTCACTGGATTCTTCCTCATTTGGATTGATATCAACGTTCTTGTCCGACTCATCAGATAGTTCAGTGGACTCAGAAGAGTGTTCAGAGGCATCATCTGAACTCCCAGAACTTCCACCACCAGCATTTTTGATAGCAACCTTCGGAACATGACCTGGCACAGAGGGGTGGTCTCTCCAGAAACCCTTGAGGGCGTTTGAGCGCCCGAGCCAGAAACAGGGGTGGTGGATTGAGGGCCGGACTGAGTGCCATCTTGGTGCTCGGATAATGGAATTGAACTCCCTGCATCAACATTATCAGAAACCAAAGATTTTCGAGAAGCCATTTTACCTTTCCCTTTCGGAGAGTTCTGAGACTGTTTTCCCGCATCCGCCAAAGACGATAAGGGCACTTGGACAGTAGGCACAGGGACATGAGATGGAGGCGACGTGTTGAGAGCAGTTTGTACTTGGGAGGGTGCGGTTTCAACCACCGATCGAGGGTTTTCCAGTTGGGATGCAGTTAGGGCACCACTCGGGGCAGTTTCCTCGATTGCGTGCGCCATTTCGACACGAATGTCAAGTGGGTCTGAAATGGGTACCTCTGGTGTGGCAATGGTGGTCGGAGCTTCATTTATGGGAGCAATTTCAACCTGGTTACGACCACGACCTCGTCCACCCCTTCCGCGGCCGCCTCCTCGATTGCCACTGCGATTCCCGCCTCTGGTGCGTGGGCTTCCACGAGCTGGGAGAGGCGCGGCTTCAGTGTTGGAACTCCTGGTTCTCGTTGTCACCATGATTTCTACACAAGAGAATGAGAAAAATGCAGGATTAATGGATTCTTTGAGAAATAAAAATTGCGAGAGCGAAAGGACTGGAGAAGATGAGGAAAGCGGGGAAAGTTTCTGAAAAATGAGCGCAGGATGAAAAAGAAACTTCCCTTTCTTGAGGCAAGAGATCATCCTTACATCCCACCTAGGTAGCCGGTTACCAAGTAAAATAATAACTTCCCTTATTTAGTCCAACGGCTGCTGAGGAATAAAGATTGAATTTCCTGCAATAAAAATATTTAGTTAAGTATGGGATCTCTTCATAATAAGGCTAATATAATATTTAAGGAAATCTTAGGAAAACTTAGTCGTTTTAAATATTGACGAGTGAGATCCCCTAGATCATTTTGGAACTTAGACTATGGTGCATAGACCAAGTTCCCGCCTCAGCTTTTCAAATCGTTCTCCATCAAGAGCTTTGGTGAAGATGTCCGCGTTCTGTTCTTGTGTTCCAACATACTCCAGGGACACTACTTCATCTTCCACGAGTTCACGGATAAAGTGGTGCCTAACATCAATGTGCTTGATTCGACTGTGTTGTACTGGATTTCTTGAAATACTTATCGCACTCATGTTGTCACAAAGAACCACTAGCTTGTCTTGTTCAATGCCATAGTCGCTAATCATTTGTCTCATCCACAAGAGCTGTGCACAACAGCTCCCTGCTGCAATGTACTCCGCTTCTGCCGTGGACAGGGATATAGAGTTCTGTTTTTTGCTGTACCAACTCACCAAGTTGGTTCCAACGTAGAAACACCCTCCTGTGGTGCTTTTTCTATCATCGACATTACCAGCCCAATCTGCATCAGTGTATCCTATCAACTGTAGGTTGGATTCCTTGGAGTACCATATGCCCAAATCAGGTGTTCCAGCAATGTATCGGATCACCCTTTTTGCAGCCTTGAGGTGAGACTCCTTTGGGTCTGCTTGATATCTGGCACATACTCCAACCGCATAACTGATGCCGGGTCTACTTGCTGAGAGATAGAGTAGACTTCCAATGATCCCTCTATACATCTTTTGATCAACACTCCTTCCTGTTGGATCCTTGTGCAGTTTGTCAGATGTTCCAATCGGTGTTCGAACAGGCTTGCTAGATTCCAGCCCAAATTTCTTGACAATGCTTTTAGCATATTTCGATTGATTTAGAAAGGTCCTTTCCTTTTTCTGAGTACACTGCATGCCAAGAAAGAATGTTAATTCTCCTACCATACTCATCTCAAATTCCTTACCCATGGTTTCGATGAACTTGTCCTTGAGCACATGAGATGTTGATCCGAACACGATATCGTCTACATAGACTTGAGCCACGATGATTCCTTTGGAGTCTTCCTTGATGAACATGGTCTTGTCTGTACTCCCTCTTCTATATCCATTTTCCAACAGGTATTTGGAAAGCCTTTCGTACCATGCCCTTGGTGCTTGTTTAAGTCCGTAGAGAGCTTTGTTCAATCGAAAGACATGGTCTGGGAGTTCTGCATCTTCGAAGCCCTTAGGTTGCTCCACATACACTTCTTCTTTCAACCAACCATTTAGGAAGGCGCTTTTCACGTCCATCTGGTAGAGTTTGAAACCCATCGAGCATGCAATGTCAAGGAGTAATCTCACAGCTTCGAGTCTTGCTACGGGTGCAAAGGTCTCACTGTAGTCTACTCCCTCCACTTGGGTGTATCCTTGAGCTACGAGCCTGGCTTTGTTGCGAATTACATTTCCATTCTCGTCACTCTTGTTCTTGAAGACCCATTTTGTGCCAATGACGTTGGTGTGTTCTGGACGTTCGACCAAGGTCCATACTTCATTCCTCTTGAACTGGGCAAGCTCTTCCTGCATGGCATTGATCCAGTTTTCATCTTGTAGAGCTTCTTCAACCCTGGTAGGTTCAATCCTGGAGGTAAAGCAATGCAATCCAGCAAACTCTCTATAGTCGATTTTCTTCTTAACTCGAGTTCTCCGATCTTCGAGAACATCCCCAATCACATCCTCTGGGTTGTGATTGCGATGACTTCTGACTTGGGGGACAGCTGCTTCTGACTGTGATGATGTTCCAACTGGTGTCTAAACACTGGGTTGGGACTCCCACTTCCAGTAGTAGTTTCCAGTTTGTCCTCTGATAGGGATCGTGATTGACCGGAACTTTGGGTTTATTTTTCTGCATCCTCCTCCTGATACTCGACCGGAGTACTTCTGTTGGGTGCATCTTCCACAATGACATTTGTGGATTCAATTACTTTTCTGGTTCTAGAGTTGTATACTCGAAAGGCCTTGCTAGAGGTTGAATATCCAACAAAGATGCCTTCGTCACTTTTCTCCTTGAATTTCCCGGTGTGTTCCCTGTCATTAAGCACAAAACACTTGCAACCAAAGATGTGAAAATATGATATTGAAGTCTTTTTACCCTTCCATAATTCATATGGAGTCATGAGTGTTTTAGGCCTGATGTACACTCGATTTATCATATAGCATGCCGTGTTGATTGCTTCTGCCCAGAGAAACTCAGGAACCTTCTTGGTGTTAATCATGACTCGTGCCATTTCTTGCAAGGTGCGATTCTTCCTCTCTACCACTCCGTTTTGCTGGGGAGTTTTTGGTGCTGAAAACTCGTGTTTGATTCCAAGGCTGGAACAGTAATCATCAAACGCCTGATTTTCGAATTGCTTCCCATGATCGCTGCGAATTCTCTTCACTTTGCAGTCTTTCTCGTTCATAATTTGGTTGCACAGTTTCATGAAGACTTTGAAGGCTTCGCTCTTTTCCCTGAGAAAATCAACCCACGTATATCTGGAAAAATCATCCACACAAACGAATATATACCGTTTACCTCCCAGACTGGGAATTTCAGTTGGCCCAATGAGGTCCATGTGTAGGAGTTCCAGACAGTGTGTTGTTGCATTGTGTTCAGTCACGGGATGGGACACACGAGTTTGCTTGTTCTTAGCACAGTCTTCACAGAAATCCGAGGCGTGTTTCTTGAGATCTGGGAGTCCACGAACGGCTCCTGTTCTGCTTAGTTTGATTAGATCCCTGAAATTCAGATGACCTAATTTCTCATGCCAAAGTAGATTTCGGGAACCTCCTGCATCTTTCACAAAATTACAGGTTTGCACAAGTAAATAGCAGTCATTTCGAGATCTTAGACCTCTCATGACACACACATTGTTAGGATCAAAAACTTCACAATATTTTTTGTTAAAGGATACAGTCAAGTCCTCATCGCATAGTTGACTTATGCTTATGAGATTGGCATGCAGTCCTTCCACATAGTAGACATTGTTGAGCTTGGGCAGACCATTTCCGTGGAGAGTTCCTTGTCCAGAGAGACGACCTTTCTTACCATCTCCAAAGACCACCGATCCACCATCAATATCTTTGAATGGTTTAAGAACATCTTTGTCTCCAGTCATATGCCTCGAGCAACCACTATCGAAGTACCACGTTGCACTCTTATCCTTTTGTCTAGAGGATAGGAAGGCAACGTTACACCTTGCTGAGATTTTGGTAACCCATTCGCGCCTTATGGAGATCCTCTTCTTGAGCTCTGCATTAGGCCAGCTCACAGGTCTTCCTTCAAGAAGATCCTTGATAATCCTTCGACAGTGTTCGGTCTTGTGCCCTCTGAACTTGCAATAGTCGCATATGAGAGGTCCTTTGAAGGAATTCCTCCTTTTGCTGTGGCCTTTGGAACCTTTGTGAAAGGTTCCAGTGGTCTGCCTTGGTGTTTGATCATTTAGTTGACCTCCTGCAACGAACTTGATTTTCTCTTTGGAGGTAGAGGCGGAGTTGAAGTTGCTGTACCCAAGGCCTTGCTTGTTCCCATGAGATTTCCCAGCTGCTAGAGCATCATCAAGTTTGGCCTTGCCTTTATTCATGTCCGACATAATCTTTTCTGATTTGCTGAGTTTCTCCCTAAGTTCAGTGATTTCCACAGTGAGAAGATCATGCTTAGAAGAAACCTTTTCCTTTTCCTCTTTCTCGCAGAGTATTCCAGCTTCAAGTTCTGTCACGTGAATGGACACCACTTCAGCTTTAGACAGTAAGTCTTTGTTCTCGTCTATGAGCCTCTCAATCTCATTTCTAAGATCCTGATTGGTTCTTTGGAGGTCTTCTATCTCAGTCATCGAAGCTTCGAGCCTTTCGAATACTTCATTGTAGAGCTCTGTGAGACGTTCTATTTTATCTGCCTCTTTGCTGCTAAGAGAAGTACAATCATGGTCAAAGAAATCATTATCCACTGGGTTAGAGGCAGTATCGTGTTGTGACTCAATGTCCGAACATGAGTCTGAATCCCATGTTCCTGGTGCCATAAGAGCAATCCCATGCTCAGATTCTCCTTCACTGCATTCTGGTTTCTCGTCATGTCACTGAAGGTGATGTGGTAGGTCTTCTTCTCCTTCTTCTTTAGATTTCCACAATCTGCCCTAATGTGACCAAAACCTCTGCATTCATAACATTCTGGTCCCTTGGGCTTTTCTTCAGTTTGTTGATCTTTGCCATAGGGTTTGGATCTCCTTTTGGGATCTCTCCTGGAGTTTGAACCTTCGCCCTTTCCACTAGGAAATCCTTGCTTCCCTTTCTTATTCTTAAGAAGTCTGGCTAGTCTCTTTGTGAGAAGAGAGATCTCATCATCATCACTGTGATCACTATCAATCTCGGCTTCTTTGTCATTCACCAATTTTGACTCAGCCTTGAAGGCAATGCTTTTGCTTCCGACTTCCTTGCAATGGTCCATCTCCCATGATTGAAGTATTCCCATTAGTTCGTCCACTTGCATAGTGGAGTAGTCCTTGTAGAGTTCAAGGGCTGCAATCTTGGGATTGAACCTGTCCGGAATAGTTCATACGATCTTCCTTACCAACTCTTGTTGGGAATATATTTTCCCAAGTTGATGTGCCTGATTGGTCTAGTCACGAATTCTACCAACATAGCTAACAATACTCTCATTTTTGTCCATAACAAGTTTATGAAATTGAGTTTCTATGGAAATTAACTTGGAAGATCTAACGGAAGCCATACCTTCATGGGAGTTTACCAGTACTACCCATGCATCATAAGCAGTGACACACGAGGAGATAAGCTTGTATTGTTCTTCAGTAACTCCGTTGAAAATAACATTGAGAGCCTTAGAGTTCATGGAGGATAGGGTCTTTTCTTCCGCAGTCCATTTGTCTTTGGGTTTTGGTGTTTTGACACCTTCATCGTCCTCTACAGTGGGACGCTCGAACTTGGATTCAACGGCATCCCAGACTCCCTCATCAATGGCCATAAGAAAAGCCCTCATCCTGGTTTTCCAGTAGGAGAAGTTCGTTCCATCTAACAAGGGTGGCCTGGAAATGTTTCCTCCTTCACGACTCATCTTGACGTTTTGGATCTCACCCGAGGGTGTGTGCGCTCTGATACCACTTGTTGGTCCACTATTCGTCAAGACTAAGTACCTTAACCAAAACTGTTTGTTCACACACTTAACTAAATTATTTGTAGGTTAGTTATCAAAAGTAAATAAGTGCAGTAAAGAAATAAGAACAAACAGAGAGTTGTTGACCCAGTTCGGCCCAAGGCCTACGTCTGGGGGATACCAATCCAGGAGAGTTCCACTATGTGTTCGAACACCACGTTACTACACGAACAATAGTGAACTAGTAATCTTTTACTCCAACACCCAAGCAGATGATCGATGGTACCAGAAACTCCCTTTTTCTGGTGAGAATGCTCCGATTCTTCTTCGACCCCTTGAAGACACCTTCTCCAAGTTTCTCTTGAGTGAACCTGTAAAAGATCCTCCCTTTGATGTAGCAATGAAGGGGCTGTATCTTTTTGACACGAACTTGAGTGTTGCCCTTGATTGAAAGTGTCGAAATCAATCAAGGGTGCTTAAGTGCTCGATGAGACGAATGACCACTCAAGTGACAATCTCTTTCACAAGTGATGAAACTCGCGGATGGGGTGAAGAGATTGAATAATAATTTCTCACACGTTTTGTTGTTCCTTTTCAAGAATGATAGAATCGGTGCTTGATCCACAGCTAATCGTCCTTCTTAAAAAGATGTTCGAAATCCCTGTTGCTATGGAAGGGAATACACTATCCCGTCAATTCTTCCTCCTTCCATAGCCAATTCATTCCTTACTCGGTTGGGAGGATTCGCTTGCCATAACTCGAACGCTCATCATAAGGAAATGATAGAAGACCGTTGGGGGGACGCTCCTAACCATGCTGCATTGGCCTTATCCGATTTGCAAAGATATCTTGCCAAGAATACTACGCGGATAAGACTAAGGGGTGGGGACCTATCTAGTGTTCATCATTGAGTTGGAACACATTATCTCAAAATATGGGTACTAACAAAAATGTAGAGGTGTAATTGACTCATGTTGACTGAAATTGATTAAGTCATAGAATTTTCAAAGTTAAAGGACTAATATTGACATTTTCCTAGCATCATAGTTAATTTTGTGTTTTATTTTGTTTGACCAATTTTTTTTCATTTTAATCAAATTAATTTATTTAAATATTATAGCATTTTTATAATAATTTCTATTTTGTAATTTTTATTTTACTTTGTTTCAGTTTTTGTGCTATGAGCAACTTTCTTTTTTCTAATTTTATTTATTTTGTTGAAGTTTTTTAATTAAATATTTGGCATTTTTTTCACTACTTGAAAATTGCTCCGTGTTGTAAAATCGTTATGAGCAACTTTCTTTTCTTTTTTCTTTTTAAAAAATTCTTATTATTATATTTTTGTACTTTGTTGGGCAAACCCTTTAATTATAAGGTACAATTGCTTTTTAAAAGGAATTTCTATTAACTTTTACAATATTTCATACTTACCTCCGTTCTTTTTTAAATTGTTACGGATCCACGTTTCACGTAATCCAATACACGTTTTTAATCCTCAATAACTCAAATAACATATAAGTAAAAATAATGAAAATTTGATATTCTAAATCTATCGATTAGACGAATCCAACAAGATCTCACTTGACTATATTTTATATTATATAATTCTATTAAAAACTCGAATTAAAGTTACTCAATGAACAGTGACAAACCCCTCCGTGTACTTATAATATATAAAGTAATTTATTTATGTATATTATAATTTAATTTAATAATATTTTCAGAAATAAATTATAGACCTATTACTAAAACTAATATTTATTGAATTGGACCTAAATTGGTCAATCCGTGGGCTAGCAGATTCTAAGATATATATCCAAATTATATCCACCACTAATATTAAAAAAAAAAGTCCCTTTAGCAAATATAGTGATTGCCTTTGAGTATAATGTGTTATAATAATAGATATATTTATTTATTTGTTTTGTTTATGTTATTCACCTCGAACATATATTTTATAAATTTATTTGTTGATTTAATTTTTCTGGGAAATTTAATTTGAAAGAATTTAATTTTTAGTGTAAGAAAGGATTTCATGATCTATTTCATTTTTGATCGTTTTGATTAGTAAGATACTGAAATCCGATAGATGGTTTTGCAATCATTTATAGTGGTTGTGGCTTTGTAGATTAATAGAAGTTTATTTATGATGACAATATATGTTTTGAATGATAAAATTTGAACATGGTTTTAAGTATCACAATCTGGATTGACAACTTACACAACTTACAGGAGGATATGTTTCAACCATGGTTGCCTTTTATAATATGTTTCAACCATGCGCTCTTGCTAATGTCTTTTGATGACAAAGATCTCAATGGTGATCTTACAGTTGTGGGAGTATTCGAGCTTGAAGATTTAAGAGATTGGGAAATACAAATTCATTAACAAATATGTGAAAGTGATATTGATTAAATATAGAAATTGCATGTGCATTATTGAAAAGAATTTTCATTAATATTGGTTATAATATATAATTTAAATTTACATATAAAATAATTGAATTAAACAGATGTTGCATGACATATATACTTATATTTTATATATTTGTAAATTCATATTTATATATTATGATATATAAAGGACTAATTTTGACATTTTCAAAGTTAAAGGACTAATATTGACATTTTCCCAGCATAATTTTGTGTTTTATTTTGTTTGAGAATTTTTTTTCTTCATTTTAATCAATATTAATTTATTGAAATATTATGGGATTTTTTATAATAATTTCTGTTTTTGTAATTTTTATTTTATTTTCTTTCAGTTTTTGTGCTATGAGCAACTTTCTTTTTTCTAATTCTATTTATTTTATTGAAGTTTTTTAATTAAATATTTAGCATTTTTTTTCACTACTTGAAAATTGCTCTGTGTTGTAAAATCGTTAGGAGCAACTTTCTTTCTTTTTTATTTTTTATTCTTATTATTATTATTCTTGTACTTTGTTGGGTAAATCCTATAATTATAAGATACAATTGCTTTTTAAAAGGAATTTCTGTTAACTTTTACAATAGTGATAATACCAATGCACCTTTCTCAAATTACTAGAGATTCAATCAAATAACCAATGAAGCTTATATTAGATGGTGCTGAGAAGTAATGATGGTTGGGAGATAAATGGTTGAACTTTCTTTAACAATATAATTATTAATATTTTTTGTAAATCACAAACCTGTACAACAGCTACTACAGTGTAAGAATCATCATTAGCATTAGCAGCCTTAACCAAAAGCCTTTTGCAACAAACTTTTCAACTTTAACGAAATACTATACTTAATACTCAGGTTGTTCTATCCACTGTAACTAGGGAATAACAGGGAAATTTTGGATTTTATTGTGTTGCAGCTGAAGATGAGGAAATTAACAAAGAACACAACCATAGGTAAAGAAAACAGATCAAGATCCAGCATAGATGGTAACAATGAACGATTGAAGATCCCGAGAATGGATTCTAATGTTAGCCAACGAAGTTCTGTATTGGTGTCATCTTCACAACATTATGTACTATCCTCCTCAAGATTCCCCTGTCAAAATATAACGAATGTTAAGTCAGAATAAAATTTATTTTTGCATATTCTCATTCAAAGAATTTATAAGGCCATGCAGATCCATATCACTGCATATTACAGTGTATGACTTTGAATTTTGCATTTTTTTAAAGTTATTATAATGCTAAGAACGAGTACTTCTAATAATAGTTTTATCAAATCAGACATGTGAATGGCATGTGTATAATTAATTCTCCCGCACTTTGGCTGTAAAAAATTAGATATGAACATGTGTGGTATGGATCGATCAAGACAGAACTCGGAAATTCTCAACACTCAAAGGCAGGATCCCTCAACGAAAGATTGTATGCACATTCACTAAACTGAAATTATTTAGTTTCCCTTTTGTGCAACATATGGTATGATACTTGATCTAATAGTGTATTTTTTGTTGGATTATGTTATGTTTTATCGTGATCAATAAGGCTCTGTTGTTGAAGATATTTCGTTATCCGGAAAAGGATTGTATAGCATGAATCTCTGCAATAAGCATGGTCATGCAGGTACAATAGTTGGAATATTATTGGCTCACATTTAAATAATTAATTGATTTTAGCATTAAAGCCCACCTTCGATGATGGGGTGTGGAATAAAATAGCCTAAATCGGAGTTTGATAATTAACTCTCCAATCCTGGCCAAATTAAAGGTTATATCGTTATATTAAACAGAATAGAGTAAAAAGCTACATTAAAATTAAGTAGTGGACTCCACCACAATGCCCACTCTCTATATAGCAAGTAATCTCTTCAAATCAAAAGACATAGAAAAGAAAGAGAGGTGTGTGGTAACATAGTCGGAGAAAAGTTTCTTCTAATCATCAAGGAGAGTGGAAAGAAAGGCCAAGGAGAGGAAAATTCCATAATTGAAAGCAGAACAAAGCGTTTCAATAAGCAATGGATGCAGGTAAGTAATTAATTACATAGTTGTTAAATTATGTGTGTAGAAACATGGATTCACTAATTTCCTAATCATTTTTTTTCAAGTTTACTGTGTTTTATATGAAATTACATTTACAGTAAACATAGAACGTCTTACAACAATCTGAAGAATTAGTTATATTCGATTAATTGTCTGTCTACTTTTAGCTTAGTAAAAATAATGATAATAATTTGTAATAATAGGAACTTCCCAACAGTCTGCAATGGTTGACACAGTTGAAACATCATCGAATATACAACAGGATGAATTACTGATGGAATACGATGATATTGGTGAGTCTAGTTGTTATCTATACATTCAATATAAAGTTCTTACACATGAACTTCATGCAGGTGAGGAAACACTCAACGATGATAACCAGTTTCTGTCCGAAAAGGATCATTTCTATGCATATCAAAATTCAGGTTCGACTTTTACACCTAACGTCACTTATACGCGTTGTTATGAATTTGATATGTTGCTTTTTTCCAACTCATTTTCAAACTTCTATTATTATAAACAGCATATTATGATGTTGGTGATCCAATTTATATTTGTGGACACTGCAATACAAGACTTTGGCATGACAAACATGTAAATAAAAATTGTAAACATGGGAGAGCTCATTATCATGTTTGCTGCTTGAACGGTAAAACCGTGCTCCCACGAATGGCTGATCCGCCTGATCTACTGCAAGAACTATATTTTGGTGACAGTAAGAAAAGTAAAAATTTCCAGAGAAATCTCCGAGCATATAATAGTATGTTTAGCTTCACATCGATGGTAGGTAAAATTGATAATAGCTTAAATTGTGGAACATCACCACCAATGTTCCGATTGCACGGCCAGAATTATCATTATCTTGGCAGCTTATTGCCTCCAGAAGGATTAATTCCAAAGTTTGGTCAACTTTATATATACGACACTGAAAATGAAGATGCAAATAGGATGAATGTCTTAGGGTAATTTTTGTACAATATCAGTTATTTCTTACAACTGTATTCAAAATCAATGTAACACGTCTTTTTCAGGAATAATGATGGGAATAATAACCTTGACCCAGAGGTTGTATCTAACCTCAGCAAAATGATGGACAAACATAATGTTCTTACTCAATCATATAGTGATAATGGCCAAAATTGACCATTATTTTCAATCTATTTCCGTGTCTAAACATCGGTATTTGATCGCATTCCGGTCTTATTTAAATAAGAAAGCAGTTGAATTTGACAGATACTTGCAAGTTTGTATAAATAATAAGCTGGTAATGAAAAACACAAAAATATGCAATTCTAATTGTATTTGTGTTAGAAAAATCCAAAAACATGAAAAAAGGAAAAAGAGAAGAAAAAGGAATGAAAAGATGGGCAAAAGAATAAAATAGCCCACAAAAATAAAAAAGATGGGAAAAAGAATGAAAATCCCACAAACTGAATTTTTGGTTGTATGTTGGAAATCAATTCGGTCTACGCAATTCGGTCTAAACCGAATTGCTCATTAGACCGAATTGCTGAAGAGAAGAAGGAGAAAATTTGGTTGTGTTGAAGGGAGATGCGAAATGCCCAATTCGGTCTAGACCGAATGGACTCCTAGACCGAATTGGGCTCTGAAAAGAAGGAAAGGCCAGAGCAAAAAAGAAGAGAGGGGATTCGATCTATGCAATTCGGTCTAGACCGAATTGCTCGCATAGATCGAATTGCCTCAAAAGAAAGCCAAGCAGGAGCCATCATCAATTCGAAAAGGCCAATTCGGTCTACACATAGACCGAATTGATGAGTGAATACCACATTCCAGCTAAAGATCAAAAAGGAAGACCTCATGCAATTCGAATTGCACCAATTCGGTTTAAACCGAATTGCATGAGGAGACTGAATTACATTCAAAATTGCATCCAATTGAAGCTGTGAAGCACGTGGGAAATGCATGACACTGTTGATGGGCCTTGATGGGCCTAGGGTTTCGAGTAAGAAGTATAAAACCTGACCTTCCTCAACACATGAAGTCATTCTTTCACTTTTACACAGTTTCGGCTTGGGAACAAAAATAAGTAGCAGAAGCTGTTCTTCACCACTTAAGGGTTAGGTAGGTAGTTTAGTTTAGTTAGTTTATTTTTATGCATGTAGCTTAGTTTTTAATGTTTTTATCTTAGTTTAGTTTGTAACAACTTGTTACCACCCTTAGAGTAGCAATTTCCATACATTTTACATGCTTTGTAGTTAGAATAAACCCTACCATCAAGTCAACGATGGTTTTGGGTTATTTATTTGCTTTCAAGTGCTAATACAAGAGAAAATCCAGAAATGGGTTTTTATTTTCATGTTTTTGGCACTCCTTTAATGTTTTCCTTAGAAATAAATGTTAGAATGTTTGTTTGTTTCAACTAGGTTGCATTTATGATGTTCAAGTTGACTTACATTCTCAATAAATGCATGTTTAGTGGGTTTTGGTATGTTTTCATGCCTTAGATATTCAAATGAGTGTTCTTAGGTTTGAGATATCTTTAGGGTTTGTTAGGATTATTTTTTTAATGCTTTATTTTACTATTCTTGTTCTATTTATTTTAGTTTATTATTGCCTTAGATAATGTAGGTGTTCTAGTTGTTATGTATGTAGTTCTTAGATTTTTAAGTGTTTTAGGTTCTTTAATCTTTGAATTTCTTGTTTGTAGAATTAGGGTTTGATTCATACTTGTACCTACTGAACATGTACCATGATATTTTTCCTTAAAATGCTCACTAGTGTGGCTGTGATGTGACACTGATGTGAAATGAAGGATTTGGTAAATCTTATCCATCATAAACCGCACAGTGGAAACCGAACTTGTACTTGTGAGCACAAAAATACACTGTGTGAAAAATGGCATGCAATTCGATTTAAGGCAATTCGGTCTAAACCGAATTGCCCCTGAAAATGGAATTGCATGGTAACAAAAAGTTTGTTGAATTTCTTATATAAAAATTTGTATGCAATTCGGTCTAGGCAATTCGGTCTATCTAGACCGAGTCTATCTAGACCGAATTGCCCATGAGACTGAATTACATAGCAAAAATTGTTCTCATATGGTTCACAAGCAATTCAGTCGATGCAATTCGGTATAGACCGAATTGCTCACATAGATCGAATTGACCTTGTAAACCATAGTGTATGCATCCCATCCCCCCATGCCTTAGTTTATTTTATTTGTTCCACCAATTCGAATTGTCAATTCGGTTTAGACCGAATTGACTAGGTAATTCGAATCATCCTCATCTTTGAAGCAATTGCCTTAGCCAAATTTGAGTAAGGAAATGACTTCATCAATTCGATTTGTCCAATTCGGTTTAGACCGAATTGCTTTGACAAATCGAATTAAACGATGTTTCATATCCTTGCAAGGATTAAATGGGTAAGGTAATACTTCATCCATCGTGCATCATCAATTCGGTCTATTTTGCACCTTGCCTAGTAGACCGAATTGACCTCTTCCTTCTATTTTAAAACTTCAAAAAAAATATTTTTATTTTCCTGAGTTGTGTAAGTTGCATGGGTGTATTGGGCTTAGGCCCATTATATCTAATTTTATCCATTACACTTCTCAACCATTAGTGTCTTAGTTATTGTGTGATTAACACTCACACAATTTCAAAAATATTCTTTTAATTTCATCTTTTCTTTTTATTGTGTGTATGAATGGGTAATAAGGAATATCACAGATCAATGTTGGCAAAAAGGTCCCTTCACAGGAATAATGATTAGCTCGTCTTCTGTGTATTAATTATTGCTGGTTATTTTGCATGGTCTGATTAGTGATTGGTGGAAGCTCCGGCAAAAAGGTCCTTTCACAGGGATAACGATTAGCCACTCAGCCAATTCCTAATTAGATACAGTTTTCTTTTTATTATCTTAATTTCAAAACCTGAATTCAAGTTGTAGTATTATTAAATGATGTCGACCAACATTATTTGAGAATTATTGCAGCAAGAAAATATGCAGGTTTTTCTTCCATTCACAGACAAAAGGGAGCTGAATGACGGCGGTCACCGTCACTTGGAATTCTTTTCTGTCTAAAAATCATTCCATCTGGAATAATTGGGAACCGGATGGCAGATGTTTGCAGTCCAGAAAACCCCAATTATTTCTGGCACTCTTTTTAGCCAAATTCTTCTTATCTCAGGCTAATCCATCTTTGTGTATAAAATTCTGTCTAAATTTCCAACAAAAATTCTTTTATAAAATCCGGATCCGAGTAAGGGATAAATTTGACAGTTATGACTAACTCATATTCTAATGGGGGTTAATTTTGAGAACTTAGAAACTGAGTCAGCGATTAAGTCTCATCTGTGTTTTAATTGAGAGTTTAGTACCTGTTTAGGGAATGATTTTCAAATATCAATTGTTTTCTCAAAATTACTGTGTGTTGGAAATCTCCTATTAAGTATTGCATCAAATCAGTGTCCGCTTGGATTCGGATAAGATGTGATAAATAATATTAGAGGAACAACATATAGGCCTTGGTTAATTTCTAAGGTAGGGTTGAGTATTCTTTCAACTACTATCTTCTCCCGCCAAAGCCTAGAATTGAGTCTTGAGTGAGTACATTCGGAATAGATCTTCACAGGTCTGTTCCACTCAGTTTGTATCTCATAACTAACCGGATGTTATAAGCCCTGTGGCTTACTGATATTTGGGAAGTTCTAAATCTGCATCTGGTCATACCAGGGGCTCTTTTAGCTTTTGAGACTTCCGAGTGATAGGTTTTTAAATGGTTTCTTTATTGCTTTCTTTACTGCTTTCTTTTAAATACTTTTATAGAGGTCACTCGGAAGAATTAGAGGTTGGCCGCCGGTTGTAAGGTTTAAGAGTTGTGGATTAGTTCGGGATTTAATATTAGACTTTGGGTTTGACAAGGGGGATGATAGGAGTACTTGGCATATCAGCTAATGATATGTTAGGTGTTGCTTGTCCACCACATATGACTAACATATTCTTGCAAGGCATTGCAAGAGGAGTTATGAATTTGTGGTATCGTAGATTTTGTTGTCTTAAGAGCATGTAAATTCTCACTGTAAGTACATGTCTGTTAAAGGGAACATAGTGTAGAGAGCATGAGAGTTAGCTAACTGACGAACTATCCCAAGCTAAGATCTGTGTACTAAAAATGGAAGTTTAATATGTTCCATCTGAATCTTGTCCAATTTTTATTATTTTCTCCCTGTCCCTTCTCTCACTTTTTAAATCTGCTTTCCAGATAATGTAGCATAATTTTACATGCTTTCGTAGAATAAATTTAATTGCTTTCCTAAATATAATTTAATCTGCTTTGTAGTATAACTTTTATTGCTTTCATAGCTTAGTTTAAATTATGTCAAGTAGTTGGTAATTTAAAACACAAGCTTGAATCGAGTAACCGAGTGGAAAATCTTAGTAAACGACGTTGGCCCTGCTTCTATCGCACATCCTCCAGTGAACGATCCGGTCTTACTATAAAGACTGCAATTTTTGACTCCGTGCGCTTTCGGGGGCACAGTTTCTTCACACGAGTAATAAAAACGTGACAACCTATAAATATATCACTAATCCCAACTCTATTTTCATAAATTGGTTTCATTAAATAAAATTGAAAACCGGGATTAATATTCTTTTCAAAATACTCGTGTGGGAAATTTGTCAAAAGTTTCATATAGAATGGTGAGGGATAGAATGGCCACCTTTGGTGAGAAAAACATAAAATTACGTCTGATTGGAGGAAGAGGCCGAAGATGGGCGAACATACAATGCTCCTTCTGTGTCGGAGGTCACTGCACTTATTGTTGGAGATTTTGACGAGCATATCCAGGATAGGGATCTAATTTTAGAAACTCAAGATAGGAATCTAAAGCGGGTTAATGAGTTACATCCATCATTCATTGCCTTGCAATATTCTATGTTATTTCCGTTTGGAGAGGATGAATTTAGATCAGACATACCACTAAATGTGAATCCTACTATGAAGAGAAAATATTTATCTTTAAGGGAGTATATTGCATACAGAATTCATGCAAGAGATACTGAAATTTCTTTGGTGTTGTCATCAAGAAGGTTGTTCTAACAGTTTTTGGTTGATACCTATACAATGGTTGAAACAGGAAGGCTACTGTATATTCGAAACAATCTACAAAAATTGAGATGTGATTTATACAAAGGCCTTACTGATGCATTATTGAGGGGTGACACGGATTCTGCTCTGGTAGGGAAACGAATAATTTTTGTTGGTCCCAGATATTACGTGAAAATCTTGAATAAAACTATCGTCGTTGCCAGGCTGTTTCGACTGCGTCCCAAACTTCATCTCCAAGTGCCATAAGGTGGATCTTCATCCGAGTTCTCCAATATCTGTAATTCGCGCCATCAAACAGTGGTGGTCTTGACAACGAAGCGCCTTCTCTGTTCATCTTGTCAAGATTTTCAGATCGCCTCTACTATATCAGAGTCTGCCGCTCTGATACCAAGTGTTGGTCCCAGATATTATGTGAAAATCTTGAATAAAACTATCGTCGTCAAGCCGTGGTCAAAACTACCGAATAACAAGTGATATGTGTGTGCACAGAGTGTTCAGCGGAAAGTAAAAACACAAGTATTTGTTGACCCAGTTCGATCCAACGGATCTACGTCTGGGGGATTCCAATCCAGGCGACGTATACTAAATACTCAAGAAATCCTAGACCTAGAAGACTCACAAACAACCAATTCAAACTCTAAAGCAACACTTCCCTGTTTGCAGACAGACCGCAGTCGTGACTCCCCCACAACTACGTCTCCGGACGATCCTGTCCAATTTGAATCCACTGGTTGTTCAGGCTTCAAGAACCATGGCTTCTTGGCATAGTAGTCTTCCTGAATCCATCTCCTTCAATATTTGAGCGCTTCTTCCAAAAGCCTCTTCAATCGGGTGTAGAGAAGATTTCTCCAACAAGAACACTTGTTGAATCACAGTAATTCAGACCTTGTGTATACAGAATAATCTTCTAAAAAGTAGAACGAACACAAGGAATTTCTAACTCTCTCTCAAAGAATAGAACTAGTGAATCTTGGAGAGAAATAACCGACTAGTGTGTGTAAAAATGTGTAGAATGTGTAAAATTACAACTCAATAAACTCTAAACTTGTTTACAGAAACTCTAAACACATATATATACTCAGAGACGCGAATTAGATCAGTCTGAGTCGGTTAGAATGCGCGCACAGGCTCAATAACTGTCGCACATGACTGACAGTAACTGCTGCGGTCATTCTACCGTAGTTTCAACAACCATGGAACTACTGCATCTGCACAAGAGCACGTTAATAACAACAATCTCCCCCACTCTTGTGGAGATGATAATTCCATCACCAAAATGGTGTTGAAACTATCTAAGTCCAAAGAGTATAAGAGATCATATCAGAGCAAAACAATGTGATACACAAATAGGATGTTACAGAAGAGTCAAAACAATTCAGAAACAACATCTATCAAGCATTCAGAGCATGATCACAGTGCAGATAAAAACATCAGAGCAAATAAAAACAAGTAGTTCAGCAGTTATCAGAATTACCTAACTATTACAGACCAATAGAAGATCATGTTCAAAAGTAATCCAGTTTAGATATCATCCAATTAGAGCAGTCATAAAAAAAACAATCATCCACAAATATTGTCCAACAATAACCATTCCAAAATAATCATCCAAAAGTTTAGAAATATCGTTACCCAGTTGTCATGACTACCAGTCAGTATTGATCAGAATCATACCATCAACACCAAATGACTACCAGTCAGTATTGATCAGAATCATACCATCAACACCAAATCTCCCCCATGATGGAAGAATCATCAAACTCATAGGTGTCGTTTATTGGAATAACCTAATATCTCCTTAAAACAAGCAATCAAAAATTAATTAGCTCAAAAATATATCAATGAAAAATAAATTCTGTTTACCCATTGATACTGTAGTTTGTGAGTAATTATGACACTTCAATAACAGCTTCATCACAGCTACAATCTTTACTCAAGCTCAAGTGGTTCAAACTTTGTGCTGGGTTGGTCCAATACCTTCCCTTTCTGACTCTGAAATCATAAGTCCGAAATTCTCTTTAGTTGATATGGCTTGTTGTTCTCCTGTGGTCTCAACATCTTTCAGTGGCAGATATTTCTTCTTTGGAATCCATACTCTTTGTACTTTGATCCTTTTTCGAAGTTCTTGTGATGGCCAAACAACAGCTCGACCATTCATTAAGTCTCGTACTATTCTGATACATGTGTTTACAGAATGTCCAGGTAGTTGACAATAACTGCAGTCATTCCGTCGTCTGGACGGCGTTGTAACATCGTCACTGCCAGTCTCCTTGTATTGCGAAGTCAAGTATCCTCCACTTACGAACATGGTATTGCTTGAAGTTGATTTCTTCTTATAACCTATACCTGTTTGATCTCCAAAACGTTTTCCAGAAGTTAGAATTTCATCAAGAGCACTTTTACCTTTGTTTACCTTTTGTAGATCGTCGTTCTTGAGTTTCAAATCATCTAACTCCTTTTGCAAATCAGAATTTTGGGCTTTAAGCTTATCATTCTGCCTCTTTAAGGAATCTAGTTCATTTTGTATTACTTCATTCTTCTCGACTTCTTCATCATAGGAAATTCCGACGTCTGTGAGTTGTCCCAACAACTTCTTATTTTCCCGAACAGCAGCTTCAAATTCTTCTTTAAGCTCATTGTAATCAGCAAGTAATTGATCATACTCATCATCACTGTCACCTGAATCAGAAGCATCTTTGTTAGGTGAAAAACATATTGATTTGATTATACCTTCCAATGGAGTGAGGCTTGCATCTCTCAATGTAAATGCAACAACTTCTTCTGTGTCACTGATCTGATCAGGAGTTTCATCGTCGTCTCGATCACTGAGGGTTGCTTGCAATGCTTTCTTTGCCTTCATTCCATTCCTTTTGGCCGTGGCACATTCAGATTTAAAGTGTCCAGTTCCTCCACATTCATGGCATATCACAGAAGTGAATTTGTCAGGCTTCTCATGGTTTTTGCTCTTTCTATCTGATCGATCACTTTTACTGTTGTCTTTTCTTTTAGAATCTCTGCGGGGTTGTCTGTCAGTCGTCTGAACATCATTAGAACTGCGATCTAGAGTCTTTCTTTTGTTCCTTCTTTCTTGAAGCAGTCTGGTCAATTTCTTCATTAGGTGGACTACCTCATCTTCAGAACTGTCTTCAGAATCTTCTTCAATGTTTAGAGCAATGGTTCTTGGTAGTTCTTCTTCCAAGTGATCCATTTCATAGGTTTGAAGAATTCCTACTAGACCATCCAAGGTAATAGTGTTCAACTTATCCAATTCTTCCAATGTAGCAACCTTCGGAGCATACTTCTTGGTGAGTGTCCTCAACATCTTTCGAACTAATTTTTGATTATCATAAATCAATCCCAAGGAATAGGCTTGATTTACAATATCTTTGAACCTCCCGTAATAGGTTGAGATCGATTCATCCTTGTTCATCTTCAGATTCTCGAACAAGGTTTCAACTCGCTGTAGCTTGGTAGCTCGAACATCCTCAGAACCCTCATACATAACCTCTAGAGTCCTCCATGCGTCATGAGCCAGTGTGTGGTTTGTGACTAGCTGGAACTGCGTTTCGTCCATGGCGCTAAAAATTGCATTTAGGGCCGTATAATTCCCTTTCTTGGCGTCTTTTTCAGCTTGAGTGTATTCAGCCTTGGTTGCTGGTCGACTACCAGGTGGTTCTGTAGAACCTTCAGCTGTAGCTCGTGGTCGAGTGGGTGGTTGCCAGGCTGTTTCGACTGCATCCCAAACTTCATCTCCAAGTGCCATAAGGTGGATCTTCATCCGAGTTCTCCAATATCTGTAATTCGTGCCATCAAACAGTGGTGGTCTTGACAACGAAGCGCCTTCTCTGTTCATCTTGTCAAGATTTTCAGATCGCCTCTACTATATCAGAGTCTGCCGCTCTGATACCAAGTGTTGGTCCCAGATATTATGTGAAAATCTTGAATAAAACTATCGTCGTCGAGCCGTGGTCAAAACTACCGAATAACAAGTGATATGTGTGTGCACAGAGTGTTCAGCGGAAAGTAAAAACACAAGTATTTGTTGACCCAGTTCGATCCAACGGATCTACGTCTGGGGGATTCCAATCCAGGCGACGTATACTAAATACTCAAGAAATCCTAGACCTAGAAGACTCACAAACAACCAATTCAAACTCTAAAGCAACACTTCCCTGTTTGCAGACACACCGCAGTCGTGACTCCCCCACAACTACGTCTCCGGACGATCCTGTCCAATTTGAATCCACTGGTTGTTCAGGCTTCAAGAACCATGGCTTCTTGGCATAGTAGTCTTCCTGAATCCATCTCCTTCAATATTTGAGCGCTTCTTCCAAAAGCCTCTACAATCAGGTGTAGAGAAGATTTCTCCAACAAGAACACTTGTTGAATCACAGTAATTCAGACCTTGTGTATACAGAATGATCTTCTAAAAAGTAGAACGAACACAAGGAATTTCTAACTCTCTCTCAAAGAATAGAACTAGTGAATCTTGGAGAGAAATAACCGACTAGTGTGTGTAAAAATGTGTAGAATGTGTAAAATTACAACTCAATAAACTCTAAACTTGTTTACAGAAACTCTAAACACACATATATACTCAGAGACGCGAATTAGATCAGTCTGAGTCGGTTAGAATGCGCGCACAGGCTCAATAACTGTCGCACATGACTGACAGTAACTGCTTGCGGTCGTTCTACCGTAGTTTCAACAACCATGGAACTACTGCATATGCACAAGAGCACGTTAATAACAACAATTTTACCTTCTTCTTTCACTGGTGGAGCTAGGTATTTGATTCAAAATTATCAAGATGCAATGGCCATTTGTAGGTGGGCTGGATATCCCAATCTATTCATCACATTCACTTGCAATCCAGCATGGCCAGAAATAACAAGATATGTCAAGAAACTTGGATTCATTGCAAATGACCGTGCAGATGTGCTAGCCAGGGTATTCAAAATGAAATTGGATCATATGATTCAGGATTTCAAGGGATGAAAATTGTTTGGGAAAGTTAAAGCAGGTATATTATTTTCGATGTTGTTACAATTTTACTACTAAAATTTTTTATTTATCCATATGTTTTACACAATCTAATGATAATTTTGTATGATGCATTGATTTCCAGTTGTATATATAGTTGAGTTTCAAAAACATGGATTGCCTCATGCACATATTCTGCTATTTGTTGACAAATCAATGCATGATGTGACCCCCGACATGATTAATGAAATTATTTCAGCCGAGATTCCTGACAGAGATAATGATCCTCACTATTATGATGCTGTTTGTAATTTGATGATACATGGCCCATGTGGAGCAGTTAAAAAGAATGCATCTTGCATGATTAATGATCGTTGTTCCAAGCACTGCCCAAAGAGATTTGTTGATTCTACATATCTGGATGATGATGGCTACCCAGTATATAGATGCCGAGACAATGGTCGACGCATAGAGAAAAATGGAATATTATTTGACAACAGACATGTTGTGCCGCACAACCGACTCCTTCTACTAAAATATGGTGCCCATATTAGTGTAGAATGGTGTAACCAGAGCATATCAATTAAATATCTCTTCAAATACATTTACAAGGGATGTGATCGTGTGACAGGATGTTTTTATGAAACATCTGATATGACAGTGAATTCCAAGAAACTAGATGAAGTGGATAAATTCTATGATTTTCGATACATTCCTGTTGTTGAGGCAGCATGGAGATTGTTTATGTTTGATATTCACTACCACAATCCTCCCGTTGAGCGTCTTTCTTTTTATTTGCCTGGGGAACAGTGTGTTGTTTTCCGGGATGATCAACCAATTTCTGATACTGTTGATCGAGAACGCATGAAAGAGAGTCAGTTCCTTGCTTGGTTTAAAGCCAACTCAAAATATCCTGAAGCCAGAGAACTTACATATGCTGAATTTCCATCTAAATTTGTTTGGAAGGAAAATGAAAGGCAATGGTATCCAAGGAAGAGAGGATTCTCAGTTGGACGGTTGAACTATGTCAATCCAGGAACAGGGGAATTGTACTATTTGAGGTGCCTATTAAATATAGTAAAGGGTCCAAAAAATTTCAATAACCTGCGATGCATCGGAGGAGTGAGTTTCCCATCTTTTAGAGATGTCTGCTACGCGTTGGGATTATTAGATGATGATCGTGATTACATTGACGGTATTAAGGAAGCAAGTCAGTGGGCATCTGGTCATACATTACGAAGATTCTTTGTCCCGGTGCTACTATCCGGTTCTGTACATAATTCACTCGATGTTTGGGATCAATGTTGGGAGTACATGGTAGATGACATCTTATACAAGAATAGTAAGATATTTTTTAAATATAGATAATTTATTCTCAATTATTAATCTACTTATCAACTAGCTAGCATGATGGATACTTCTGTTGTTGGCCTGAAAAATGTGTTATGAATATGTTGTTCCCTTTTATTTGTTTAATTGTTTTAATACATGATAGAATATTTTGAGGTGCATATTAAATAAAATTAGAGAAGATTTTAATCGTTATTGCTTAGAATCAGTGAAACTACAGTATTTTATTTTATATTTTAATTATAAAAATTAATAATTTATTTAGTTAATTATAAATAACTTTTAAATAATCTATTTTTTTTATCCGTGAATATTTTGTATGTGAAGTTGTTTGATATATTACTAATGTTGGCTATTAATTGGTAAAAATGGTATGTATAACTTTTATTACATAATTTATTATAGTTATTAGTCTACTTATCAACTACTTATCATTCTAATAGTATTGTTTTTTTAAAGTTTCTAATTCGAACTTTTTTTTTTGGTTATATTGACAGAGTTCAGTATCACAGAAGATGAAACAAAAAAATCAGATTTTGATTGAAATTGAGAAGTCTTTGAATCGTGTTGGCAGAAGTCTCAGTGAATTTCCAGCTTTACCTTTTCCTACAGGAGATGCGTTGTATACAACAGAGAATATCCTTATAGCAGATAGCAGATGAAATGTCTTATGATCGAACTGCTCTTAATGAACAATATATGGATTTTCTGAATCAGTGCACGGAGGAACAACTTAGTGTTCAGGAGAAGGTGTTGTGCGCAACAAGATCTGATGTTGGTGGTGTATTTTTCCTTTACGGTTATGGAGGCACAGGAAAAACTTTTGTTTGGAATGGTCTTGCAGCTGCCATAAGAGCCACAGGTGATATTGTATTAAGTGTTGCATCCAGCGGTATTGCTTCATTATTGTTACTAGGCGGGAGGACAGCACACTCTCAGTTCAAGATCCCGATTGAGATAAATGAATATTCAATATGTAATATAAAGCAGGGAAGTGAGCTTGCACAACTCATTCAAAAAGCCAAGTTGATTATATGGGATGAAGCTCCAATGACACACAAGCATTGTTTCGAAGCACTTGATAGAACAATGAGGGACATTATGCGGCCAGTATGCGGTTGATAGTAGTGACATTCCATTTGGTGGAAAAAACTATAGTTTTTGGCGGTGATTTCAGACAAATCTTGCCTGTTGTATGAAAGGGCACCAGGCAACACACTGTGAATTCCACTTTGAATGCGTCGTATCTTTGGAACTACTGTACAGTCCTACGCCTCACAGAAAATATGCGATTGCATTCTGTAAAAACATCGGCTGGGCGGGAAGAATTAGATACTTTTGCAAAATGGCTGTGTCGTCTTGGAGATGGACTGTTGGGTGGACAAAATGATGGTGAAGTAGTTGTTCGCATACCGGAGGATCTAATTATTACATATTCTGGTGATCCAATTGAAGCTATAGTTTCAGCTACCTATCCATCTATCTTAAAGCATATGATTGATTTCAACTATCTCAAGGAGAGAGATATATTGGCACCTACCATAAAAGCAGTGAATTGTATAAACTTTTACATGATGTCACTGAATGAGTCAGAGAGTAGAGATTACCTGAGTTCTGATAAGGCATCTCCTGTTGATGGTATTCCGAACCTCTTTGGTGATATCCATACACCTGAATTTTTTAACTCCATAGAAATTTCCGGCCTGCCACAACATTGCTTGACGTTAAAGGTTGGTACTCCAGTGATGCTTTTGAGGAACATTGATGCTGTGAACGGGTTATGTAATGGAACTAGATTAGTTCTAATAAGATTTGGGAAGAATATGTTGGAGGGTGAAGTTCTTATAGGTGATAATGTTGGGGACAGGGTTATAATTCCTAGAATGTCTGTTACATCCACTAATTCAAGGGTACCAGGCGGTGCACGATGCACGCCAGGCAATGGCGCCTCGCCATTTGAGCAATAGGCGTCCAGGCGTCGCCAAAATACGCCAAGGCGACGCCATGGCTGTAACACCCCCGTTTCTCTACTCTTAGATCCGCGGCGGAAGCCTCAATTAGGAACCCGGGGTTGTTACCGCCACGCCCCTTAATTAAGCTCGCTTAGGCCTAACCCAGGCTAACTTAATTAATTGGCGCTAAGGCTAATTAAATTGATTACTAACACATGCTCAAAACAATAACTTTATTATTTACAAATTAAATATATCAGAGTTCGCAAAATATGACGTCTAAGGCTCGTTTCCCCCAAAGTAATTTGACATAACTTTAAAATTTAAACACCATAGTTTACTAGTAATATAATATATTTATATATTTTTTTATATTTATTTTGCACAAAAAGTTTGATACCCATGCCCGTGCCCATACGTCTAGTCATCTCCACATATGTCAAATCCTGAAAAGAGTGCACATATAATTTATCAGCACACCGGCTGAGTAAATAAATTTATACTCATGGGACAAAATTAAATATAATGACTCAAGCAGTAAATGGCATGTCAAACCATTAAAAATTCTGATTCTCTGTATCATGTTGCTCGACTATGACGTCTACACCCGGGGTATCCCATAGGACCTAACATGCTTTCATAGTGACAATAATCAAGACTATGAGTATACAAGGGCGGCCCTCCCTTGCAACTAGAACTGATTGTGAGACCCTTGGCCTAACACAATTCTCTTTATAATGCTCTTACGAAGATAACCCCAATTGGAGTATATCCCGTATAATAATATCGTCTCAATAATTTACATGCCATAAGGATATCCGTATAATATATCGTCTCAATAATTTACATCCCCAATTGGAGTATATCCCGTATAACCCCAATTCACATGCATGGCCTAGCCCAAAAATAATTAAACTCGTGCTAGGGCATTTCCTCTGCATAAATCATTTGCAATGATAATTCTAAATTATTTAAAGCAATAAGGAATTAAACATGCAAAAATTAAATTTTGGGACAACGCCCGCAGAATATAAATTCACTTACTATCTCCCAGATGATAGCCTACCGAAATTCTGGAACTGCAACTATTCTGGCACTCTCCGTACTACTTCACCCACAGTTATTTTCTACCACTATTATCTCAACCTCCCTCTCTCTAGTATTCTTCTCAGACTCTCCCCATTACCCTCCCACTATCTCTATACTATTACTGCATTGCTAATGCATTTACGTTTGTGTGATGAAAATAACATGAATTGCTTTGCTATTTATAGGCAAAGTTCTTGTCTCATAGCCATTATTTTAGTACTATTACTATTTTTTTTATAATATATTTTTCTCAACTGACGGATTCCCCTATTACTTGTAATAGCCATTGTATAGTTACCAATCACCTCAACCTCTGTTCCTCTATTATTATTTTATCTTTTTTTTTAAAAAAAAAAATTATTATCACGTCAAATTATTATCTCTTGTTTCTTTTGTTTTGTTTTAAACATTATTATCACGTCAACTGATCATACACATGAAGTTGCTCCCAAATGCATGTAATGGGTCAATTAGTGTATTTCCATTTTCTTTTCGTTTTTTTTAAAAAAAAATTTATATATTATTTTAATTGCGTGTCTTCTCTTCTCAACCGTAATGGGTCAATTGCATGTCATTTTTTTGTTCAATTGCAGGTCTTCTCTTCTCTTTATTATTTATTATTATTATTATTATTTTAAAAATAAATAAATAAAATATTCCAGTCATGCACCTATTCTACTGTGTGAATTTTATTACTGTCATGCTCCTTTCTCTTGTCTTTAGATTTTATTTTTCACTTATTGTCATTATTTTACTATACTTTCCTTACTCTATTATTTTTATTTATTCTTTTATTTGTATTTTTATTTTATCTTCTGCACCCTATTCTACAATTACTTTCTTGCACGCATTCCCTATTCTTTCTGCAAGCCTGTATATTCTCTTATCTCTTATCTTAATGTGATTTGGCAGTTTTTTTTTTTTAAATTTTATGCATATAGCCCCTGCTACATGCATGCTACCCTATTTGATATTTGTAGTCCACTCTTGTACCCACTCCCCTATTCTTTTTAGTTATTATTATTATTTTTTATCATTATTATTTTCTTGCTATTCCTGCCAGTGTATATACATATGAAATTTTTATTGTTTATCTATTTATTTCTTTCTCTAAAAATTTCAAAACAAGTAGGGTTCAAACACACAACCTTTAAGTTATGAGCCCACTTAACTAACCAATTGGTTATCAAAGTCTTTATGTCATATCTTAATTCTAACTAAATTTATTTCAAAATATTAGAATCCTTATTGTTAGAAATTATTTTTACCCATCTATATCTTTAAATCAAATCTTATTTTTTTTCTAAAATATTACTCTTCCAAACATTTAAACTTTTCCATACTAGAAAATATTCCCTATCATCTACTTTTAAACTTGGAAAAATAATTCATTGTCTACAACATTAATTAAAACCCACTTTCTATTAAATTTTAATTTTTAGCAGACAATTCTCTATTAATTATTTTTCACTATATTATATTTAAATTTAGCGGGTATTACAATGGCGACGCCAGAAGTAGTCTGCCAATCCCTAACCCGTGTTTCCCAACCCGCGAACCCGCACGATACCCGACCCAACCATATTATTAAACTCTAACCTTTTTGACGCACTCGATAGAAATCGCAGTCTGCCGGACGAATCCCTCTCTCTAAGCGCTGCCCGCTGGTTGCTGCTCTCCTCCCGCCGCTACTGCCGTCGCAACCAAGTCTTTGGAGTACTAATTTGTGGTGAAAGGGTGAAGAGTAAACTACTAAACACCTCTTTATTCCTGCTGCTTTCTATCGATGAAGAATACTGACTTTTGATCTGGCTTTCCATGACTTTTGATCTGGCTTTCCATGTAATAAATATTGTTGTCTGCTTGCTTCCTGATTTCTAGGTATTAAATATTGTTGTCTGCTTCTTTTACTTTATTTTATGGTTACTGTACGTGGGTTGGGCATTCATTGTAGTGTTAAACATTATTAAAAAAATACTCTTGCTTCCATTAATTAACCACTGCCTTATTTTATGTTATTTCAAAGATTTTAGTGATTTAGTATTCACCTAAAAAAGATTTTAGTGATTTAAAGGTTAGAAATATGTGTTTTCATATATTTTAAATAGATTTACTAGGTAGGGCGCCAAATCGCCAAATTGTCGCCATGGCGGGCGCCGTATCGCCTAGGCGACATGGCGATATAGGGGCGCCGAGAAAAAAAGTTCTCCGTGATAACCTTGGTACCATTCAAATTTGAGAGAAGACAATTTCCGATTATAGTCTATTATGCGATGACAATAAATAAGAGCCAAACCCAGTCTTTGTCACATGTTGGTGTATTTTTGAAGGATCCTGTTTTTACTCATGGACAATTTTTATGTTGCCGCGTCACGTGTGAAAAGACGTGATGGACTAAAATTCCTCTTATCTCACGATGATGATTCAATCCCTAAAAATTGTACAATAAATGTTGTTAACAAAAAAAGTACTACAAAATATATAATAGATCCATGCCTTTATGGTAACTTTTCATTTTATCTTATTTTTTGTCATTCTTCTTTCCTTTTTTTTTTTTAAAAAAAAAGTTATTCTTTTCACTACACTATCTGATCAATTTTCTGATTTCTATTGCATTTCATTTTCAGGCGTGGATTGTGAGGACACAATAGGAAGAATGAGGTGTTGGAAACCATATAGTGGTATAATTATTCTTTCATGGTCTGAATTGTATAATTGAACTTTCACTAAGTGCTTACCACTACTATTTTTTGCCTACATTTATGTGATTTCTTCCTTACCAACGAAAGTGCTTAATGTACTTTGATTTCTCTCAGGATTCACTATCTTTATTTTTGAATGGCTTGAATGAAATGGTTGCCACTTTCGATGAACTGTTTATGGCACCACTTCTGATCCGATGAGGGCAGCAGAAAGAACTGCCAAACCAATTATCACACATCTCAGGACCAATTCAGCAAGCCTCACGCTTCTGTCAATTACCTTCAAGTTGCTCCCATGGTAGACGGGGACATTGTCGGGGCTCATACCTAAACCAAGATAGCTCATTGTAAGTATAAGCTGAGGAATTTTAGCTAACATGTTGAGGGCAACAGATAGAGCACAAGGGGAATGCAGAAGAAGGTTAGTCAGCTACCTGTGTTTTGCCAAATATATATACACGAACACTAAAGTCAAGGTTGTTAAGATCGGGATCCTATATGGGATCGTTTTTCTCTTTGTAAGATCGGGATCGTAGGATCGAATCGGGATCCTAAGATCTTATGAAATTGCAATAATGGATAAACTCAATTATGCATACTAACAAGTAAAAGTATTATTTTGTGTGTATGAATCTTGTAAGGGCCCGTTTGGATTGGCTTTTAAAAAAAGCATAAGCCAAAAGCAGAAGCAGAAGTGAAAGCCAAAAGCAGAAGCAGCTAACTTTTGTGTTTGGATGGAATGTTTAAAAAGCAGCTTTTTTTCAATAGTGTGTTTGGATGTATAAAAGTGAAAAGTGCTTTTGAAATGTGTAAATTACCAAAAAGGATATGCTATTTATATATGATAGTATATATTTATAGTGTAATTTAAATAAATTAATAGGGGCATTTATGACTCTGCACACATTACTAGGTGCTTTTGGCTTCTGCTTTTCGGAGAAGCACCACCTGGGCTGCTTCTCCCAGAAGCACTTTTGCAGCTTTTCGAGGTGCTTTTGCTTTTTCTAAGAAGCCAAAACAAACACTCTTTTTCCTTCAAAAGTGCTTTTGGCAGAAGCAAAAGCCAAAAGCACTTGGAAAAAAGCCAATCCAAACAGGCTCTAAGTTAATTAATACAATACAATATAAAAATATTACAATTAAACATAAAATATTTCAACATACATACATATTATGTTTTTTTTACAAATCATACATAAGGAATACAAGCTCTTAAGTTTAAAATTAAAATTAAAAAGTTATTTTGATCCCAAATCAAAAAATACTAGAAAAAATTTATATGTTTAAGAGGTTAAGATCGTAAGATCGTAGAAGCGTTTAAGCGAGTATGACCATAAGATCGTAACATTCTACTATCAGGATCGGGATCTTACGAATTTTAAGATCCTACAAGGATCGGGATCGTTTTAGAGATGTGTGATCGTAAAATCGTAAGATCCTAAGATCAAGATCGGGATCTTAACAACTATGACTAAAGTAATTCTCCTTTTTCCTTTTCGTTCATTTTTAAGATGTTCAAGACATTTTTTGTTTTCACTACTTTTATAGCTGAAAGGGATGTAAGACTGCCACAAATATTGGCTCAAGTACTTATCATATTAAACGAGTGAGATTTTTTTTTTTGATAAAAGTCTTATAGGTTGTCGTCCGCCCTGTTGCACCTCTGCTCCTCGACTTCCCCTTCCCATTAACCAAAAAAAATGGTTTTTATATACATTTTGTTAAAATGTAGAATCTTATTTAAAATACTTAATTGATGGAACGGACATAATGTGTGCCATGGATCTCTTGGTTACTAACTTGCTTAAGGAAGATTAAGAGAGATTATGCGGAAGATTATAATGATGATAGATGGAAGAAGATGAACTCAAAAGGGAAAATAAAGGGATAATAAGACAAAACCGCAACAAGGGTCATCGGGGGAAGCAACCAAGGTGTTCGACACCTTGACCTCAACCTAATCCTTCCACTCGAGCCTCGGTTTGATGATCAACAATGGATGCCTCGGTCCAAGATTGAAGAATGTTTCCCAACAAACATACAAAGAGTGTGTGAGAGTGATATGAGCTCACAAGTGATCTTTTGAGAGAAAGGATAATTTTCATTCAAGCAAAAGATGTCTTAAAAATGAGGGGGAAGGTCATATATATAGGCCAACCTCTTTAAACAATCCTTAGGAAGGATTAAACAACAAAATAAAACAAAAGAAATGAAAAATACATCAAAAACTGGCCCTGGTGCGATTTAATGGAAGTGATGCGGTTTAGACCGCATCGCATGCACAAAAAACCGCATGAGGTGAAAATGGGCTCTTCTACACGAAATGCGGAGATGCGGTCTAAACTTGGTGATGCGGTTTAGACCGCATCCAGTAAGAGACCGCAACCCGGACTTAGACTTCCAGCACGATGGTGATGCGATGCAGTCTATGAGGATGTGATGCGGTCTATGGTGATGCGGTTTAGACCGCATTGCTTAGACCGCATTTTCTGGCGAAGGACTTTGGCTGAGAATGGTGTGATGCGGTTTAGATTGCATGCATGCGGTTTAGACCGCATCCAATAGAGCGCATCCATTCTCATGCCTTAGTCAAAAATTTGATGTCCTTATTCCTACAATGTTTATACTACTACAAAAATAATCATGTCCGGCCAACTTCCGACTTGACCAAAAATTGTCCGGCGTCCGGCGGTGGTTCCGGCCGACCTCCGGCCAACTTTCCGACGAGCTCCGTTTTGACCTCCGATGATGCTCCGGTGCTCCGGCTGCTTTTCCAGTGATCCTCCGGAGACTCTCGGGCGACGGCGATGGCTTATTCTTTCAAAATTGGGGATTCCATGGTTGGAATCCCTCCGGTCTCTTCGAGCTGTATTTGGATCAATGCTTTCAGACTGCAACCTTCTTCTCTGTTGATTTCATCCATAAATTCTGCAGTCTAGAGAATGGTGGCAATCTGGTCCGTGAACTTTTTGGTCCTGGTCCTGGAGCATGGTCCCGATAGGATAATTAATGCTGCAGATTTGGCTCCCACGCTATCCCCTCCCCCTTGAGAAGGTTGAGCCATCAACCGAACTCGCTCTTCACCGCCTTCCTCGTAGAGGGCTGAGATCTGCAACATTAAATGTGGCATTAATTCCATACTCAGGAGGCAGGTTCTAACTTGTATGCATTGTCATTGATCTTTTCCAAGACTCTAAATGGGCCGTCCCCCCGTGGGGAAAGTTTGTCACGCCGCTTCAGTGGAAATCTCTCTTTGCGCATATGAAGCCAGACCCAATCCCCGGGCTTTAACAGCAGTTTCTTCCGTCCTCTGTTGGCATATTTCGCGCATGTCTCCGTGGCCTTCTTGAGGCTCTCCTGGACGTTCTTGTGAAGCTCGTGTATAGCTCAAGCCCTTTCCCTGCCATTAAAATTAAAATGCTCATTGCGGGGCAATGGCAGCAAATCAACAGGGGTCATTCAGTTGAAACCATAGACAATTTCGAACGGTGACATGTTAGTGGCACTATGGACGTGTCTATTGTATGCAAACTCAATGTAGGGTGGACACTCGTCCCAGATCTTGTAACTGGAAGCAGTAATAATCCGCAGCAGATTACCCAAAACTCAGTTGACGGCTTCAGTTTGCCCATCTGTTTGAGGGGTGATAAGTTGTGGAAAACAAAAGCTTTGTGCCAATCTCATGCCACAGAGATTTCCCAAAAATAGCTGACAAATTTCGTGTCTCGGTCCGACATGATCGTTTTTAGAATCCAATGTAGACGCACCACTTCCTTGAAGAACAGTTTGGCAATATGGTGGGCGTCATTGGTCTTCGTGCAAGGGACGAAATGAGCCATTTTGCTGAAGCGATCGACCACTACAAATATCAAATCCTTGTTTCGAGCAGTCCGTGGTAGTCCTAGCACGAAGTCCATTGATAGATCAATCCATGGTCCCCTCGGGAATTGGTAGAGGCATATACAACCCGTGTGGCTTCAAAGTGGATTTCGCCTTCAGACAGACGATGCACTTGGATATCAAATCATCCACTTCCTTCCTCATTCCCGGCCAGTAAAATCGTTTGCTCAAAATACCAAAAGTGGCAGTCCTCCCGAAATGTCCCATTAGGTCTCCGCTGTGAACTTCTTTGACCAATAACTCCCGAACGGATCCATTAGGAATGCACAGCCGGTTCTCGAAATATAGACATCCATCAAGTCTAGAAAACTCCTTGAACTCGTGCCTTTCGGTTTCTGCCAGAAATCCTTGAAGTATGGATCAGTGGCATATTGATCCTTTATATGCTCGAAGCCGATCAGATGTGTCGTGGCAATGGCCGCCAAGGCTGTTCTTCGGGATAGGGCGTCTGCAACAATATTTTCATTCCCCTTTTTGTACTTGAGCACGTAAGGGAAGGTCTCGATAAATCCGCTCCAGCGCGCATGCCTTTTTCCGACTGGCCTTGGTTCCGAATGTGCTTGAGGGTTTCGTGGTCCGTGTAGATGATGAACTCACGACCCCCAGAGATAGTGTTGCCACGTCTTTAGAGCTTGGACCATAGCGTAGAGTTCTTTATCGTATGTTGAATAATTCAACTGAGCTCCAGAGAACTTTTCGCTGTGGTATGCCACTGGCTTACAATTCTTCAATAAGACTGCTCCCATGCCGGTGCCCGATGCATCGCATTCTACCTCAAACGGTAGATCAAAATCTGGTAGGGCCAATACCGGTGTATGAGTCAGCTTGGACTTCAACTCTTCAAAACTCTTTTGTTCTGACGGTCCTCACTTGTAAACAAGTCCTTTCTTGAGCAGTGAAGTCAGGGGCGCCGCAATCAAACTGAAGTTCGGGACGATCCTCCGAAAGAAACCACATAGACCCAAGAATTGTAGGACTTCATGTACGCTCGTGGGTGGTTTCCAATCTGAGATCGCCTTGATCTTCGTCTCATCGACCTTAAGACCTCCACGTCCAACAATATATCCCAAGAATGAGAGTTCAGTTGCATGGAAAGTGCACTTCTCCTTGATGGCATAGAGCTGAACTTCCTGCAACCTGTTGAGTACCTGTTGGACATGGGAAAGATGATCAGATTCACTAGCACTATACACGAATATATCGTCAAAATATACAACTACAAATTTATTAATAAATGGACTAAGGGTCTCATTCATAAGCCGCATGAATGTTGAAGGCGCGTTCGTCAGTCCGAATGGCATGACTAGCCATTCGTATAATCCAAATTTCGTCTTGAACGCCGTCTTCCATTCATCTCTCAGTTGCATCCGGATTTGATGATAACCACTTCATAAATCCATTTTCTAAAAGATGCTAGCGTGACCCGGCTCATCAAGCATGTCATCTAGTCGTGGGATCGGGTGACGGTACTTGATGGTAATTACGTTCACAGCTCGGCAATCTATACACATGAGCCATGTTCCGTCTTTCTTGGGAACCAACAAGACAGGCACAACACATGGTGAGAGGCTTTCTCAGACCCATCCCTTGTTCACCAGCTCTTACACTTGTCTCTGCACTTCTTTTATTTCCCACGGGTTCATTTTGTAGGCTGGCCGGTTCAGAATTGAAGCGCCAGGCACGAAATCGATTTGATGTTCGATTCCCGTAGAGGTGGTAGACCAGCCGGTAGTTCATCTGGGAAAACATCAGAATTTTCCTCTAACATCCTGGAAAAATTAACAGGAATATCAAGTGCAGCAGTGCAAGTTCTGTAAATATCATCAACAGGTTTTGCAAAAGCAAGGAAACAGTAACCTGTTGAGCTCGGTGCGCGCATGGTTTGCTCAAAATCGGTTCGAGTCGTCAGCAGACAAGGATTGGCCGAGGTGTTTTCAATGCAGGGGGTTTTTCCTTTATCCCTTCACTTTTTTCTCTGCCTCATCCTTCTTCATGTTAGCACGTAGAACCTCTTGGTCTGCTCGAACCATCTTGACAGACAGTGGCTTGACATTTATTTTCTTTTGCTTAAAAATAAATGATAAACAATTGGCACGACCCTTTTATTTGACATCGCGATCATATAACCACGGTCGGCCTAGCAGTATGTGACAAGCAATGATAGGGATGACGTCACAGATATCGCTTTCAGAATAGGACCCAATCTTGATAGGAATTTTAGCTCTCCGGTTGACTTTCAGGTCACTATTATCGTTCATCCAATGTAGGTCGTAGGGACTCGGGTGTTCTTCAGTCGAGATGCCCTAACCAGCGAACAACATAAGCACTCACAGCATTAGTACAACTCCCATTATGGACAATTACAGAAGCAACATTGCCTTTCAAATCACAATGACAGTAAAATAAATTCTCCTTTTGCTCGTCAGAACGAGGTTTTTCTTCTGATCGTTCGGCACTGAGAGTTTGCATGGCCACCAGATTGGTCAATTTGCGATCCTCTTTGACTGTTTCCTCGGCTGCATAGAATTCTTCACTATCATCGGAGTCCTCATTTTCTTCTCTCTCAGCCTGTTCAGGTTGTTCATCATCAGAGTCTATTATTCTCCAAGATCCGTCTTCCAGGAGTGCAGCTCGCTTAGTGAAAGGGCACTCAGTTGAGTAATGTCCCTTTGGTCCACATTTGAAGCACGTGACCTCTTTCTTCCGATCTTTGTCAAATTTAGGCCTTTCGATGATCTCGGGTTTAGGACCTTCCGGACGGTAGGTCTTAAATTCCTTGGCCATCTCGAAACCCTTCGGTTTTGGCTTATCGTCCCTTGGAATGAATGTCCTCTGGCTCAGGGCTTCTGTGAACTGGATCCGGAATCCTGTCGGTAGTTCTGCACTCGAGGTCGATCATCGGTCTCAAGTTTCATGGCCAGCTCCACCAAATCCGACAAAGTCTCCTATGGTCGAAGCTTGGCCTCCTTTCAAACCTCGATTCGGAGTCCTTTGAGAAATCTAGACTTCGTGATGCCCTCGTCTTCATTTACTCCGGCTTTCAGTAAGAGAGTCTCCATTTCCTTGTAATACTCCTCTACCGACCTGTTCTCTTGAACAAGAAAGGCAAGCTTATCATATAAGTCCTGTCGGTAGTGAGATGGTACAAATCTATTCTCCATGGCCCGTGTCAGTGTGGCCCAAGTCTGAATGGGATCATAGCCATTCCGATGGATGTCATTAGTCACTTTCTGCCACCATACTAACGCATAATCTTTTGAACGCAAAAACGGCCACATTGACCTTTTTGATATCGGCATAGTTATGGCAGTTGAAAATGAGCTCCATCGAATGCTTCCATTCAAGGAACTCATCTGGATTGGATGTTCCCTTGAATGGGGGAATGTCAAACTTGATCCCCTTCAAATCTCGGTCGGGCTCGTCATGGCGGTTATTTCTACGGGAGAACCGATAGACTTCCTCTTCCTCTGGATCTGAATCTGAGTCATGTTGTTAATGTCTGGCTGGTCTGGGTGGAGCAGGCACTCGTGGAGATTGGAGATTTGCAGGTGTTTGAGGCACATGATTGTTTCGGCCAACTCGACGGGGTCCTTGTTGACGGTTAATGACGAAATTCGTCTCATTCTGTTGATGGGCCTCGAGTTCAGCCTCGGCCTCCTCCATTTCGTGGATTTGAACACCCTGGGGTCCACTTGGATGGCTCCGAGGGGTACTGGCAGTCGCAGGTGGAGTGACCTGTGGTGATTGTCTGTCGAACACCTCCTGGATTTTCAGCTCAAGACGCCTCATCGTTTCTGCCTGAAAAGCATTGCCATGCATGGTCATGTCGTCTTTGAATGTGTCAACCCGTTGATTCAAATCATCCATCCTCTGGTCCATACTGTCCATTCGCTGATTCACGTTGTCCAAACGACCAGTCATTTTCAACAATACGTCCATCAGATCCTTGTTAGAAGGTTGTCCTGAACCTGCCAAGTCAGAATACTAAGTAGAAAAATTAAGCAATATCTGAAAAGAAGATGAAAATATTATGTAAAATAACAGAGGGAATTTATTTGGATCACTCGATAAATCGCTCAGCTTGCTCACAACCCGATGGCTGAATGTTGGGTTGATTTACAACCTGGTATGAAATGCAGCCCACAGTGATCACAAACAAATGCCCAAGTGTTCAGAGAGTGAGGCCTGAGATAAGGGACGTGCAGTACACGGATCAAATGTAACTGCTCGACTCAATTCAAAAATTATAAGGTGGAATTATGTGACATGCAATGCAGACAGTTATGTTCAACACCTGAGCAATTTTCACATCAACAGTGTATGTGGTCCCGATATAGAAGTGTAAAATAAAACCTCACTAAACACTCGGAAATAAACCCTGAATACTCAAATGACTTCTCGGGCTAGGTTTCACAAGGTGCCAGTTCGATATCCACTTTATTGTAAAAATTACTCAAGTGGCTTCTCGGGCTAGGGTTTCACGATTGTGCCAGTCCGATATTCACCTTATTGTATTCCACTCAAGAAAATTAAAAAAAAATAAAAATAGAAGTAAAATATCACAAGTGAAGGAATTTGAGAATTTCCAACACTTAGAAAAATTTCTTCAGTTGATGCGGTTTAAGGCGGATGCAGTTTAAAGGAAAGACCGCATCAAGGAAACAGACCGCATCAAGGCTTCCTTGGACTTGGTGAAAAATTTCAGCAACAAGTGGTGCGGTGCGGTTTAATGGATGCGGTTGAAATGACCGCATCGTGTGTGACAAACCGCACCAGCTCTCCTTGGTCTTGACTTTGAAAAATTGGCTTCAGCAGCAGTAGATGCAGTTTAGTGGATGCGGTTTAAAGACCGCATCAATTGATGGTAGACTGCATCTGAGGGACAGACCGCATCAAACTTGGAGACTTCAATTTTTCTTCAAACTTTTCTTTACTTCAGTAAGGGATGCAGTTTACAAGGGATGCGGTTTAATAGACCGCATCAGGCAGAACAGACTGCATCGATTTTAAACCACATGAGGAGAGAGAAAATGGCCCACAATCTTTGACTTGTTTTCCTCCTTTTTCGAATCTTTGTATTGGGGAATTAAATGCTCAATATCCTCTAGTATCCAACCCTATTACACAATGCTCAATGAGCCGTATTTATGGCAAATGATTGGACACATTCAATGATAGCATCTATTACACATATAGCCTTTTGCATGCAACATCAACCAAGGTTCAAATATCCTATCTATTACAATATTCACCAAGAACAATATGAAGATGGATGAACACACCAAGAACTCCAAGAACACCAAAGCAATCTCACTCCCCAAACCTACAAATAACCCCACTGTTGACATTAAATATACTCTAATAATGAGTTAAACCAAATACCAAGCATAACAAACACACACAATGAGCAATAAAAATAAGGGTTTAATAGGTGAGATGGTCTCGGTAATGACAAACAACAACAAGGTACCAAGATAAAAATTAAAACACAAACAAGAACAAGGCTAGAACAATAACAAAACAAAATATTTTTAGGGTTTTCTCAGATTTTCAGATTTGAGAAAATAACACAAGAAATATATTTTTGGATTTTCAAGATAACAACAAGTAGAACCAAGATAAGCTCTGGTACCAAATAACTTAGGATACCATGGATCTCTTGGTTACTAACTTGCTTGCGGAAGATTAAGAGAGATGATGCGAAAGATTAAAAGGATGATAAATGGAAGAAGATGAACTCAAAAGGGAAAATAAAGGGATAAAGAGACAAAACCGCAACAAGGGTCGTCGGGGGAAGCAACTAAGGTATTCGAAACCTTGACCCCAACCCAATCCTTCCACTCGAGCCTCGGTTTGATGATCAACAATGGATGCCTCGGTCTAAGATTGATGAATGTTTCCCAACAAACATACAAAGAGTGTGTGAGAGTGATATGAGCTCACAAGTGATCTTTTGAAGAGAAAGGATAATTTTCATTCAAGCAAAAGATGTCTTACAAATGAGGGGGAAGGTCATATATATAGGCCAACCCCTTTAAACAATCCTTAGGAAGGATTAAACAACAAAAGAAAACAAAAGAAATGAAAAATACATAAAAAACTGGCCCTGATGCGATTTAATGGAAGTGATGTGGTCTAGACCGCATCCGGATGCGGTCTAGACCGCATCGCATGCAAAAAAGCCGCATGAGGTGAAAATGGGATCTTCTACACGAAATGCGGGGATGCGGTCTAAACTTGGTGATGCGGTTTAGACCGCAAGCGATGCGGTCTAAACGCATGCGATGCGGTTTAGACCGCATCCAGTAAGAGACCGCACCCCGAACTTAGACTCTCCAGCACGATGGTGATGCGATGCGGTCTATGAGGATGTGATGCGGTCTATGGTGATGTGGTTTAGACCACATTGCTTAGACCGCGTTGCTTGGCGAAGGACTTTGGCTGAGAATGGTGTGATGTGGTTTAGACCGCATGCATGCGGTTTAGACCGCATCCAATAGAGCACATCCATTCTCATGCCTTAGTCAAAATTTGATGTCCTTATTCCGATAATGTTTATACTATTACAAAAATAATCATGTCCGACCAACTTCCGACTTGACCAAAATCCGGCGGTGGTTCCGGCCGACCTCCGGCCACCTTCCGGCCAACTTTCCGGCGAGCTCCGTTTTGACCTCCGATGGTGCTCCGGCTGCTTTTCCAGTGATCCTCCAGCGACTCTCCGGCGACGGCGATGGCTTATTCTTTCGAATTTGGGGATTCCATGGTTGGAATCCCTCCAGTCTCTTCGAGCTGGATCAGGATCAATGCTTTCAGACTGCTACCTTCTTCTCTGTTGATTTCATCCGTGAATTCTACAGTCTTGAGAAGGGTGGCAATCTGGTCCGTGAACTTCCTGGTCCTGGTCCTGGAGCATGGTCCCGATGGGATAATTAATGTTGCGGATTTGGCTCCCACACAAATGTGGAACGAAGTGAGTAAGATGGAGCAGATCCCAGTGAAGAAGTGGTGTTTAAATCTGTAGTTGTTGTATAACTTTTGGAATAATCAATCCAAATATGATAATTTAAATCGAGAAGCTGCTATGTCGGAAATGGAGAGAGGGATTGCAAACGGGTATTCTGGATCGACATATTTCAAAGGAAAGCAAATAAAAACTAAAAAACATTAATAAAGTATATTACATATTAATAACTTAAGAATTCATGCGGATGTGAAATTTGAATTTATTTGAGGCTACAATAAAATATTTTAAATGTCAACATTTACTCTCTGAATGGCGAGACGACAAAATGGACTGAAAATATAAAGGTAGAGGTCTAATTTGACAAATTGTAATGAAGAGCACCAGATCATAGAATTTTCAAAGTTAAAGGACCAAGGTTGAAATGTTCCCAGCATCATATTTATGTTGTCGGCATGTAAATAGGGAAGAAAATAGGACATATATGGACGGATGGTATAATTTTCGTATCATATCAATGTTTTGTTGTCGAATATGGAATTGAATATAAATATGAATTCTTCACCTCTTCGTCTCGCCTCCGTCTCATCCTCCACCTCCTCCTCATCTCTATTTTTTGTGCAAGGTACTGCCATCCTCCGTCTCAGCCTCGATTATGTAGCTTTGTTTTCTCTTCCTGGTATGCAACCTAATTTAAATGTGATGGAGAAGATCTTGATTTTAATTGATACTTGGCGATGACCTTTTAGGGGACCTAGAGCAAAGTTTCCACAGTTTTTTGTGGCTTATAATGAATTCAAGGTGATTAAATCTTTTTGTTTCTATGCTTATTTTAGGGTGGCGGTATTCATTTAATACAATATACTAACCTTATGGATTTGGTATTGATCACTACAGGAATGGAGATGGATATGCTGGAGACTATTTTACTGATTAGATCTAATGTAAGTGTGGGCAAAGTACATCAGGTAATTCTGCAATTTCGGAATGTTATGATTCCAATATACTTGCTGAATTGAGGAAATAATATATTTCGTTAATAATCATTAATAAATTCATTTCCTTAAATTTGTCTTTAATAATCTTATTTTGATTTTTTGTTTTTGTCGCAAGTTAAGAAGGAAGCATCGTTAGCTAGGGAGCAGAAGTTGGATGAAACTTCTCTTGAGTAGTGTGTAGGAGACTTCTACTTCGAAGCTCTGAAAGGTATTATATTTTCCCTTTCATCCTTTTAAAAGATTTTTGTATTTATTTATTCATTATTCATGTTCAATGGTATGTGTTAATGTGTATGTATCTAAATTATGATACTTGGTTTATGATTTTAACTGTAAGGAATTAATTAAGTATTTGGAGACCATGCATCATGAATTAAGCATATTAATGTGTATGTATCTAAATTATGATAAGAAAGTCAGTCATTAAAAGATTGCTGAGAATCACTTCTTGCAAAGGTAATGAGAATTTGAACATTAAGAAAATTGTCTTATCTTAATTATTTTGAAAGTGTTGTTTTTGAGGTTTTCAGGATTTGGGGATTTTGTTTGCAGTGACGCAGTTGACAGTGGAGTAATGGCTTTGCAATTTTTGGGATTGTCGAGTGGAGAAGAAAGCTCTGTTGGTTTTGGTGTTAGTCGCCTGAAACATACATTTATTTATTTGTTTGTTTTGTTTATGTTAATCACCTCGAACATACATTTTATAAATTTATTTGTTGATTTAATTTATATATGGGAAGTTTAATTTGAAGGAATTTAATTTTTAGTGTAAGAGATTAGCATGAGAATTCGATAGATGGTTTTGCAATCATGGATAGTGGTTCTGACTTTGTAGATTAATAGAAGTTTATTTATGATGACAATATATGCTTTGAGTGACAACATTTGAACATGGTTTTTTAAGTATCACAATCTGCATTGACAACTTACACAACTTACAGGAGGATATGTGCAACCATTTGGCTTCTGAGGGTAATATCACTTTGAACTTGGCTGCTAAAGACAAACAAAGAGGGCTCCAAGTAGAGGTAACATGAAGAGACTGTTGTTATATTTTCATGCCAGTTATTGTAACATGAAGAGCTATAATCTAAAAAGATTTTTAAATAAATTTAAAAAGCATTGAACTTGGTCAGTAGATAATATGAAGAGCTAAATTTTGGAATTTAGTAAATCTAACCCCTTAATATATATATATATATATATATATATATATACACACACACATATATGTGCTAATCTAATTTTCATAGATTATTGTTTTTCCTTTAGTTTATTAATAGACAACCACTTGGTTTATTAGATCTGAAGAGTCATTCGACCTAAATCTGAACTTAAAATCTGAACTTAAATTTGAACTTAAAGAAAATGTGCACAACTGCTGCATTTTATGTGAGTGATTGTTCTATTGCATTCCCCGACCTAACGCCCTTTTGTGCATTTAATTTTCTCATTTTCTAGAGCTTTTGGTCACTTCACTGCATTTTGTTACGAAGCGACATCTTTCTCAAATTGCAATTGTTGAGTCTACAAAAGCTTTCATGACAGTACTTTCAATTATAAAGGGCCGTGTGAATGTAAATTTTCATTTAATTAAATAGCTTGATTTTGTTTACAAAGAAGTACTACAAAAGATATAATAGATCCATGCCTTTATGAAGTAACTTTTCATTTTATCGTACTTTTTGTTATTCTTCTTTCCTTTTTTTTTTGAAAGTTATTCTTTTCACTACACTATCTGATCAATTTTCTGATTTCTATTGCATTTCATTTTCAGGCGTGGATTGTGAGGACACAATAGGAAGAATGAGGTGTTGGAGACCATATAGTGGTATAATTATTCTTTCATGGTCTGAATTGTATAATTGAACTTTCACTAAGTGCTTACCACTATTATTTTTTGCCTACATTTATGTGATTTCTTCCTTACCAACGAAAGTGCTTAATGTACTTTGATTTCTCTCAGGATTCACTATCTTTATTTTTGAATGGCTTGAATGAAATGGTTGCCACTTTCGATGAACTGTTTATGGCACCACTTCTGATCCGATGAGGGCAGCAGAAAGAACTGCCAAACCAATTATCACACATCTCAGGACCAATTCAGCAAGCCTCACGCTTCTGTCAATTACCTTCAAGTTGCTCCCATGGTAGACGGGGACATTGTCGGGGCTCATACCTAAACCAAGATAGCTCATTGTAAGTATAAGCTGAGGAATTTTAGCTAACATGTTGAGGGCAACAGATAGAGCACAAGGGGAATGCAGAAGAAGGTTAGTCAGCTACCTGTGTTTTGCCAAATATATATACACGAACACTAAAGTAATTCTCTTTTTTCCTTTTCGCTCATTTTCAAGATGTTCAAGACATTTTTTGTTTTCACTACTTTTATAGCTGAAAGGGATGTAAGATTGCCACAAATATTGGCTTAGTACTTATCATATTAAACGAGTGAGATTTTTTTTTGATAAAAGTCTTATAGGTTGTCGCCGCCCTGTTGCCACCTCTGCTCCTCGACTTCCCCTTCCCATTAACCAAAAAAATGGTTTTTATATACATTTTGTTAAAATGTAGAATCTTATTTAAAATACTTAATTGATGGAGCGGACCTAATGTGGAACGAAGTGGGTAAGATGGAACGGATCCGAGTGAAAAAGTGGTGTTTAGATCTGTAATTGATGTATCACTTTTGGAATAATCAATCCCGATATGATAATTTAAATTGTGAAGCTTCTATGTCGGAAATGGAGAGAGGAATTGCAAATGGGTATTCTGGATCTACATATTTCAAAGGAAAGCAAATAGAAACTAAAAAAGATTAATAAAGTATATTACATATTAATAATTTAAGAATTCATTCGGATGTGAAATTTGAATTTATTTGAGGCTACAATGAAATATTTTAAATGTCAACATTTACTCTCTTAATGGCGAGATGACAAAATGGACTGAAAATTAAAAGGTAGAGGTCTAATTTGACAAATTGTAATGAAGAGCACCGGATCATAGAATTTTCAAAGTTAAAGGACCAATGTTGGAATGTTCCCAGCATCATATTTATGTTGTCAGCATGTAAATAGAGAAGAAAATAGGACATGTATGGACTGATGGCATAATTTTTGTATCATATCGATGTTTTTATTGTCGAATATGGAATTGAATATAAATATGAATTCTTCACCACGCATCGCGCGGGCAGCCGTTACTAGTATACTATTAAATTAATGTTATACACAGTTTTGGTGTTGATGTTTGTATTACATTATCATGTATTATATTTTAAACAACTACATAAAAATAAAGTTTCCTAATTTATTAATAAATAATATATTTAAAATACAATTATTTAAAAATAATTAAATTAGTATAATTAATATATTAATAAATAATTTACTAAAAATAATAATTAAATAATTAAATTAAACCAATTAATATATTATAAATAACATATAAAAAAATAATATTATTATAATATCATACTACCTCCGTCTCGCCGTTTTTGTTACGAATGAGTTATTGGCACTATTCACGGTTTAACTTTGATTTGAGTTTTTATCATAACTATGTAAGAAAAAAAAATATAGTCAAGTGAGATCTTGTTAGATTCGTCTAATCTTGTAGTTTAAACAATCAAATTTTATAATTTTTTATTGTACACAATTTAAGTTATTAACTGTTAAAAATGTGCATCGGTATGCGTGTCGAAGGCCTCTATATTTAATAGTTATGAGATGCATAAGGGAAAAAAAGAAAAATAAACATAAATTTAAAAAAATAATACACAATAAATCCACCGTACCCTCTCACAAGGTATTAAATAATACATCAAACCCCTCACTAAAATAATACTTGTATATCTATTAAAAATCACCAAACACAGTATAGCATTATTTTAGTGCATAATATTAATATTATACACCATAATACATCATAATACACTGTACCAAACGTAGCCAGAGTGAATATTTTTAGAGCAACAAAGTCAATTTTGGATATCTTCTTTACCGGATTTCCATCCTTTTAATATTGTTGATTTTATTTGGATGATAAGTATTCGGGTTTTGCATATCCGTTAAAGTTTTTTTACATATCCTTTAAAGTTAAAAGGGCAATAGAAATGAATACTTACGTGTTAAAGAGATCGGAAATATTTAGCTGGTAAAACTTTCTTGTTAAAGAAGAATCGAAATGTTTAGTGGGTAAAGTTTTTCAATGTTTAGTGATTCTTGTAATTTTTTTTATTTTTTTTTTTAGGAAATGGATGGTGGGAGCACATGCCACACTATAAATTATTATTTGAGTGTGCATTTCCCTTCGTTTCATATTATTGAGAAAATAAAAGTAAAAAATTTAGATGGGAAAGTTCGGGTTATCTTTCTATGTAGTTTTACTTTTAATTTAAATTTAAAAGATGCAATTTTTTGTTTCGATATTAGTAATAAAATAAATGAAATGAAATTATAGATGAAATAAAAGACTAGGAAAATAATTCTTGAGAATGTTTTTTAGGTGAATAGCGACTAGAGCCTCATCCACTCAAACCAACTATTGTTGGTAAAACTAAAAAAAACGAGAATTTTAGTGTGATATATATATATATATATATGCTTTCATATTTAACATGGGTATATTGAAAATAGGGGTGGGAATAGGCTAGGTCTGGGCTTGTACGGCCTGTGCCTACGTCGTTTTCTTAGGCCCGAGCCTGACCTATTTGATAGGTCTATGTTTATAGGCCTAAGTTTGGCCTAAATTGACAAACTTCTAAACCTTTTAAAAGTCGGATTAAGCTTATTTCAGAAATAAGTTTAAAAGTTTTTATATATATTCGGATGTAATCATAAGGTTGGAAGACATAATTTGTTCAGTTGGCAAATTTTCATCCAAAACTATTTATATACGGGTTGAACTATTTATATACGAGAAAAAACTCATAAATATTTTAAAAATCTATATAAGATCAAATTGATAATTACTTTTACATATAAAAAAATACTAAGAATAAGACATATTCCTATGTTATAAACATAAATAAACTAATAATATGATAAATATGCCGGCCTGGTAGGCCTGAAAGGCTTTTAATTAAGTCTGGTTCGGACCTATTTAGCTAAATAGGTTTTTTATTAGCTTAAGCCAAACCTGTTTCTAAAAAAAGTCTGGTCTGGCCTTCCATAGGCTAGGTCATATGCACCTGTCGGGTAGCCTGGCATATTCTCACCCTAATTGAAATGGAGTATTATTATGCCAAAAAATAAAAGGAGTATTATTGTCATTTTGAACTTTTTTCCTTGAATTTCGATGACAAAACTACACTTGCATTTTCCTTCTAAATCATACCATTTCCTTGTTTTATTTCCTTCCAAAACATCCAAATACAACCTTAGTATTTTTAACTTCATCGATTTAATTTTCTTTTATGTCATTGTCCTTCGATCAAAATAACCCTTTAAATGTCTCGATTTGGAATATTTGTGTGTGCATAATTTGCTTTGGAATAAATTATCTTTTAATATCCAGCATATACTCAATAAATTAGAATTGGAACCAATAAGCTTGAGATATCCGATTTTTTTTTAAAAAAAAGACACCTTTTACATTTAATTTCCTTTATTTGTTAAATGGGAATTAGTTGATAGCTTTCCTCATGTGTTTATCTTTTCTTTTTATGTTCTTAAAGAGTTTTTTTTGCTGGATGTTCTTAAAGAGTTGAATATTAATTTTTTGCATAATTGATTATTTTGAAAAAAAAATCAAAATTATTATCAAGGTGTTTTATTGGGTCTTTACCGACTTCATCAAAAAAAACCAAAAAAAATAAATAAATAAATTGTTGACAATAGTCGATCGCCCACAAGTTTCATTCCCACAAATCTAATTACACATTTTATTTCTAAATAAAGTTATTTGCCATAACATACCAATACCATATCCTTGAAGCTATCATAGAACTAGGGTCACAAGTTTTTATTTGTGTTTAAATTCAATGACACGGTGAAATAGAACGAACGGTGATGGAAATTGAGAAAAACAAATGATTCACCATGAATTATTATTGTTTTTCTCCAATTGTGGAGTTGATGTTGTATCATTGTATGTGGCTTTAACATTAGATCTAATTTATTACATATTAGATCTATTGTTTTTTGTTTTCTCCAATTGTGGAGTTGATGTTGTATCATTGTATCATTGTATGTGGCTTAAAATAAAAATATATAAAAAAAAAAAGAACTGTTAGCCAAACTTCCATTTATTCCTATCCATTTACTCTTCCCCTCTATTTTCAGTTACATTTTCATAGAGTATACCAAATACTAGTGCAATTCAAAATACCTAACCCCCAGAAAAACCCAGTACTACAGTTCAATATTATCACTTCCAAAAATTTATGGCTTTAAGAATGAAGCTTGTAACAAAATATCGAAAATTCAATTATTAGGGGGAAAAAAAGAATGAGCCAAGTCGGTTTTGTAAAAGCAGAAACAATAGAGTCAGCCACCTAATGCCACGTGTCCTTGACAGCCCCTTCCTCAATATGTGTACATATTCAAAAGAAAATATTTAATCCATCACGCACCTCCCAACTCCCGAAGTCCCACTCCGTTCCGTCATAATCACCTGCGCCGCATTCATTTCCCCTCACGCACCATTTCTTTTCCTATTGGCTACGATTTCCCGCACCGCCATCACATTTGCGAAACGTGGCATGGTGCACGTACACCAAACGCACCTGATTTCCGGCTGGTACCCATTTCTCCTGTCTACTTCCAGTATCATCCCTGTCTTCGCTGTCCGCTCCCTCCCCTCTCTCCGTGGGTTTCCTGTTCGCTTCTAGGGTTCGTAATTCTTACTGTCTTTTCGTCAATTTTTTGCCGATTGTGTATGCGCATGCGATTGTGTTTGATACTTGTGCGGATTTTGCGTGAAGAAATTGTTCCGTGATGTGGTGAATTGGATGAATTGAGATAATTGAGTTTATCTGTATTTATTTTTATGTATCTTTTGTAATTTCTGTTTGTGTCTCTTGATTACTAGGGAGATTAGAAGCGAAACTCTGACGGACAAACTTCTCTTTTGTCTCCTCCGCAAAGTGCAAACAGGTTGGTCTGGTTTCTTGACCTTATTTTTCTTTTTCTTAAAAAAATTATTATATTTGTGTTGGCCTTTGTTATTGCCCTGGACTGAGTTTAAGTACCGTAAACATATACATGTAGTATATTCTATAGTCTGGGTTTGGTTGAAAGAAGGAAAAATTGTGGCCAATATTTTTTCAGTGATTCAGTTGTTGTTTGGGTAAAATGGTGTGTGTTGGGTGCATGAAAGATGGGCAACTGATATTAGTTTATAGTTGCGAATCTTGAAACACTTTAATTGGTTATTACTTTGATTCATTGAGGATATTCAGTTCTGTGAACTGAAAGCTAGCATGAAGATTCATAATTGATGCCTAGAAATGTGGATGGAAAAAATCTGTCGAGTCCTCTGGGGGTGAGTCCAGTGTACATATAAGCACAATTTTTTGCCATCCTCGAATTTTCACCGATGGATTTTACAGATTTTCCTGGGAAGGTTTTTCTCAGTTTTATTTTGTTTTATGAAAGTTGAAATGATGAGTTTCATCGGGAGTTTTGTAGTCTGAAAATATTAATGGAGGTAACTGGGAGAGCACACCACTGGTCATTGAGGTGTGGTGTATGCCGTGGTTAGGCTGTCGAATTTGTCCTAGATTACACAATTACCTGACCTGTGTAGCCAACTTCAGTAGCTGGTAGAATTTCTGCAAATATTGTTATGCTCCCATTCTGTACCACATTCACATTCTTCCAGCACTTGTATTTGAGATCTTTAATATGTGGTCATTTAGTGTTCTTCAAACGATGGGGGCGTCGTTGTCATGTTAGCAAAATGCTGAACTAACTGAATCAAGAAATTGACCCCCTAATTAAATACGAGGAGGGTTTGAAGTGGAACTGGTGGAATAAGAGGAGCATTAGAAAGGATAGGATTTGGAGCTTAGAGGATGATCATAATGTTGATGGGTAAAACTGGGAGATGGACAAAGGAAATATTTTGATGAGACTATGAGAGTGGAGGTAATATGGGCATATGCCTAACAGGAGGATGGGTATCAGATATAATTTTCAACTGCAATTAAAGTTTCTACTTGTGTATTGGGACACCCAAAAACTAAATGAGTTATAGGACCACAATCATCTTGTCTCTTGTTGCTATTTAACGTCCATATTGTAAAGGTTCTACGACCTAGAATGAAGCTGAATATTTTTTAATGATCGCTATTAGTGATTGCATTGAGCGCTGGTCAATGATGACAGAATGGAAGACTGCATTAGAGTTGTTTCTTCTCTACTTGTAATTTTGTGATAGAATAACCTGTAAAATATATTATGTGTTAATTTGATAACTGGTTTTCTAAGAAAATATGCATGCCTACCACTTTTACTTTGATCTGCTTCCTTGTGAAATGATGGTAACTATTTGATTCTACTCCTTTGAACGTTTGGAGTTGGTTTGATTTTTCTGTCCTTGTAATCTAATTCTCCTTCCCAATATTGGTATTAATGAAGTGTTGGTTTTTAGACTTTATGTTGTGTTCTTTGTATGGAAGCAGCTCTGCCAATGCTAAGTTGGGCTTTGGTTTAGCTTGTATGACTCTTAATAATCAGTGTAATAGGAGCCATTATGCCACCTATGCAGAAAACCTGAGTAGGAATCTAGGATTATGTACAATTCTTTGTATCTCTGCTAGCTGCATGGTTTTCTGGATAAATTGTATTCAGATTTAAATCAAACATTTCTGGTTGGTAAGCACTAGATGAATTGAGCATTATAGCACCTTGTCAAATGCACATGCTGAAATAATTCTTTATGGTGGTGGCAGTTCTATCTTCCTTTTTTCGGCTCATTTTCCTCACAATCAATTTTTCTTATATTGGGTGTTCTTTATTAACGAATAGCCTCTGTTCTTTATGTATGAATAGCCTTCTGTACTTTTTGCATTTGAAAGTCTTTTCAATTGTTGGTGTTATGACGTGTGTGATACAATATAAACTACTCCACAATTCTTTGTTGCAGGAAATTCCTGAAATGGAGCAAAATCAAACTGGATGTGAAACACCTCAAGCTCCTGTCCTCTGTGTCAACAACTGTGGCTTCTTTGGGACTGCCGCCACTATGAATATGTGTTCCAAGTGTTACAAGGATCATGTATTGAAGCAAGAACAAGCCAAGCTTGCGGCTTCATCAATTCAGAAAATCGTCAACGGGAGCTCTAGTGCCAACGGTGAAGATTCCAATGTTGATTCCATTACTGATGGACAGAATGGTTTACCCGAGACCATTGCTGCAACACCACAAGCATCTTTCCCGAGCGACAAAAATGATCAAGTGAAGAAAGGTCCAACAAGGTGTGGCACCTGCAGGAAGCGTGTGGGGTTGACAGGTTTCAATTGTCGATGTGGGGGTATTTTCTGTTCCATTCATCGTTACACAGACAAACACGAATGCCCCTTTGACTACCGTACCGCGGCTCAGGAAGCCATCGCCAAGGCCAACCCAGTTGTCAAAGCAGAAAAACTCGACAAGATATAGAATGTGAAACCATCGTTCCCAGATGCAACGCATTTTGTGTTTATCTACTGGAGTGACAAATCAGATTGTGGTAAGATTCCAGGAGATGTCCTTATTCCGCTGTGAGTAATCCGAAAATCTCAGAATATTATGTTAAAAATTTGGGCATCTTTACAACCTGCTCAACTCTAGCACTCTTGTTTCGACTCAAAGAGTAGTGTGTTGTACCATGTTTGGTGGTTGTTTTAAGGTTTGGGCTTGCTGATTAGTTCTGGTAGTGTTATTTTGAACTCGATATTTTTCTTCTGGTGTGACCTTTTGGTTATAATACTAGCAATAATAGTATATCCTTTTGTCTCTTATGTCTCGTGTCATAAATTAATACTAGTATCACATGGCCTTCGAGAAATCCCATATGTATAATTTAGCATGCATATTTTTAGCTGATTGATTTGATTTTGTTTCTATTCTTGGGGATCTAAATGGTGGAGTGAATGGGCTCCAGCCAGGATGACAGCTTTGTGAAGGGCATTGGGAATGTAATGAATCTTGGGTGATAAATGGTAATGATGATTACAGTGCATGTGGTTTTTCCACATGCAGTGTGGGAGCATGCTTGGTTCCTGGAGCTGGATTTGATCATGATCATGAGTTTTTTTTTTTCCCCCATATTCTTTGGTCTATTTTTTGGATTAGCCTATTCTTTGGTCTATTGAGTATTGAATTCTATGCACGATAATTCTCAATTATTTCAATACTACTACAAAAATGTATACACCACTAATAATCTGAATTTGCAGTGCAGCCTGTGCAGTTGGATGTTTTGTGATTGTGGCCTCTTCTTTTTGGTTTTACCACTTGTGGTGGTCAATTTTGGGAAAATATGGCAGCACATGCATGCACTGTGCTATTACTACATCTTTTGAAAAGTGGACCTTTCCTATAGCTGTGCTGGAGAATAAAATCCTGGTATTAATATAAATATAATGGAGAAATTAGGAGTAATAATACTAATACCAGGCAGAAAAGGTGAAAGAGATAGCGGGGTCCATTGGTGACTCATCAGACTGCGGCGCCTGCGGATTAGGGTTATAATCCCCTGCGACTCATTGTGCAAGCTTTTATACACCCTATGTCCAGAAACCGCCACGTGCAAAAATGGCTTCTTGGATGATCAAGGGCCAGCATCCTCACAAAAATCTGGACCGCCCATCAAGTAAAAATGAACGGTGCACCACCTCTGGAATGCGACGCGGGGAAACGACGCAACACGAGTTCCCCCTGAGCCAACCAGGATATGGCACGTGGCCATAAAAGGGTCAAACATTTCTTCCATGGCGCTTGAGACTCACGTGCCACGGCGATAGCGATAGGGCGGAGAACTGAAACGGTCAGAGTCGGCGGCGGCGCACGGCTGGAACTTAGCCAACGTTTCGCCTTTTTTTCCTTCTTATCACATCGTCAAGTGGGGTTAGCCAACGATTCTGAGCCGTAGATAACTTCGGTCCACTATCGACGGCATGCATTGATTCCGGTATTTGGAAACGCCAGTGGGCCACCACTATTTTGTGTTCCCATTTTGCCCCTGAACATATAAAGAAATTTATTTAAAGTAAACATTGATATTTTACGAAACCGGTTACCGAAATGGGGATTAAAAAATTGCATAAATAAATTTACTGTATTGGTGAAGCGTAGGCCCAAATGCTGACTATTATCCAAGGGGTGAACACGTCAGGACTCATCGAGAATGATCCCCACACTGCAGGGCATTTCGGTCATTTCGGAATCTCCAAGTTGCTTCATACGCGTCTGAATGTGGGCCGTAATTTCCCCGACCTGCCGACCTACTGCCCTACAAATACCAACCCTTCTTTTACAATTTCTTCGCTTTCATTCCAAACCAATCCCTTCTTTGATTGATTGTTATCTCTTTGAATCTATCTATTCATAAATCGTAGAAATCGGGAGAAATTGGGATTTGTGAAACCATCTGTGTTTGTTTCCAATTTTTTTGTTCCAGGTGATGGCACAGAGGACGGAGAATGAAGAGACGGAGTTCAAGGTTGCACCGGAGAGCATCCTGCTCTGCGTCAAATGCGGCGTCGCCGGAAATTCTGTATCCAATAATTTGTGCCATAAGTGTTTCACTGCAACGACGGTTGTTGCTTCGACGTCCTCCGCAACGGTGACGGAAAAATCGTTAAGATCTAGCAAGTCGCCCAGGTCTTCGCCGGAGAGATTGTTTAAGGCGGCGATTACGAGTGGAGATCTGAGGAAAGAGGCTTCGAAGGATGTGGAGGCGCCGCCTCCGGCGAAACGAGAGGTCAATCGGTGCTTCGGTTGCAAGAGGAAGGTAGGCTTGACCGGATTCAGATGCCGATGCGGCGAGCTTTTCTGCGCCGATCATCGGTACACCGATCGCCACGTCTGCAACTACGATTACAAAGCTGCCGGCCGTGAAGCAATTTCCAGGGAGAATCCTGTGGTCAAAGCTGCAAAAATTGTCAAAATTTGAAGGGGGGGAAAAAAAGAAGCAACACAGAATATATCAGAGTTTTTATTCAAAAAACTAGAAATGAAAGATCGATCGATCGATCCATGGATGGTGCTCGATCAAAATGTATGATTGCTGTATTTTCTCTTGGTGTGCAAGAAACCTGAAAAATCGGGAGCATTTAGTAGAGATAGCTTACTTAAAAAACTTGAAACAAATAACCAATGATTGATTAAATCGGAAGAGCAATAACAGGGAGGCTAAAACAATAGTCACAAGACGACCATGGGCAAGTTCTAATCATCATGATGCCAAATACAAAAGTTCCATTGTATATAAATTATTGTGGGGTATGTAGGAATGGGAGTCCAATTTCTGTCAATAGAAGATCATTCAATCAATTTTGTATGAGCAAGTTTTATTCAGCATCAATCGTTCCTTCAGCTTCTTCGATCAACCACGGGGAAAATTCCTGGCCAGGACATTCGATAATAGTTCAGCTTCGTTTTGGGTTTTGTCGCTTCTCCACACGGTGAAGTTTGGAGGGAAGTAAAGCGCCTCGCTCCACCTTCTCAATGCTATCAGTGAAAATGGCCCCTGCGTCTGCCCTCTGGGGTCGACGTAGTGCCACATTGAAGCAGTTTGATTGTCCGGAGCTGGTGGGGTGGGAACCTCTTCGACATCATCGTCGTCGTCATCATCATCATCATCATCATCATCGCTACTCAACTCGATCACTCGATGTTGTTGCTGATCGGCGACATGGCGGATAACCACTGTACCGTCTGGCCTCGGTTGAGGCTCATTCCCTCGCGGGTTTGTTTCTCCTGTAGGCTCACTATGCATTACTCCATTGCAGTGTGGAACTGTCACTGCTGGAATAACATTGGTGTGTTGATTTCCTGCATCTGACTTAACACAATCAATTGAATTGAGAGATACCAAGACAAGGAATTAAGGCATAATACTGTGGTTTTCAAAGAGAAGGAATTAATGTTTGTGTTTAACCTTGTTCGGGTGTCCCTGTTGCACCATGATGCCCTGCACAATAATAAATAAATAGAACATTACTTGAATGCACCTTATTACCAGCATGCTGGGTAGCTCTACTATGGCATTAGGGTAATGTATATTTATAGAAAGCTCCAATTTGCATACAGGAGTTAAGAGCACATAGGGATGCAAAAGGCATGATTAACTTGTATGCTATCGGTTTCAACTAGGTTATTATCTTCAGGATAAGTTGCAAATTATGCAAGTGAGGCTGTAAGAGACTAGAATAGCCAGCAACAGCAACAGCAGCAATTCATGACATGGAGAAGCATGGGGCCACCTTTTACTCCACAAAATATGCAAAGAAACAGTACTATAAAACACACAAATAGGCCATTTTATAAATTCTTACCATTAGTATTCTCTGCAGGCACATTTAAGCCATTGGTATTTCCATTTTGTACTTGGGTATTAGGTTGAAGTGGGGCATTGTTACCTTCAGGCCCTGAAGATGCATCATAATTCATAAATCAGTAAAGGAGGAAGGTGGATGTAGGCTTCAGAAGTAAACGACTCATAATATTATTTGTTCAATTAGATATCATAAACAGATTGAAAATATTGCAGTTTGGTTAAAAGTACTATATAAGAAAGGGAGGGGAAAACAGTGTGATTTCTCTGCACCCTTGGAAGGCAATAAACGCATAAAGCGTCAAAATAACAGATATAGGTGTTATGCATTTCACCGTTGTACGGATCAGAAATATGCAAACAGGAAAGCTACAATGAGGGGCAATAAGCGCTTTTTGTATTTGCATTTGTATTTGACTTAAACTAAAATTTAATCATTAGTTGCAGGTCAAACATATTAGTACATTACGATCAGGTGGGATGAAAATTAGAGAAAATGAAAACGTCAATATTAAGAATTAATTTATGTGATCTTCAGAGGCATCGAGCAAGATCTTGGAACAAACCTGGAACAACATTACTGGTGACACCTGCATTATCCATGGTGATTGATTGTGTTGGGTGTTCTCTCCCTGCTTTTTCAGAAGCAACAGCTACTACAGACTCAGGCTCTGGTTCTTCAGCAATCACTTCCGGAATCTTTTGCAATAGTTTTTCTTGCTCAGACGGTGACTGTAGCTTCTTCCTTCTTTCTAGATGCTCAAACAATGTGACTTTCAAGAATTAAGTAAACAATGGGATCAACAAAAGAGTGAAAGATGCAACCACATGATGGAGAATTAGCAGCACTAAAACAGTCATTATAAGAGTAAGAAAAGTCATTATTATTCCATTATTATTAGAAAAGCCATTGTAAATTTGACATCACGAACTTATAAAAAGCCATTGATATCCTGTTAGGATTTGTCGGCAGCAGTATGCTAACTGGACTCTCTAAGTTTATTATTCCATTATTATTAGAAAAAAGAGTATAAGCAGGAAAGTAGGAAACCATGGGAATTAAGAATTTCAGAAGGGGGGAAAATAACTGATATCCCAACACCACAATGGTCGTGAAGCCTAAAAAGCATTCTTTCAGTTTAACAACTCATAGAAGCAGTACAGCATTCTTTTCAAACAAATCACATTTTCTAAATCACAGAAAGATGCGCAGTGAGCCTAGTTTTGTAGTGTAAACATAATAACCCCATCACAGAAGGGAAAAAGAAAAGAAAAGAGAAGACTACCCAAAAAAAGAGAGGATATTTTAATGTGATCAACCTGTCACCAAAATACAATACAATATAACTAATTTTAGGTACATCATCGCCTCATGGGGTCAAACTTAAGTGTCAAGAACAAAGGAAGCGAAAAAGCACTAGTTTCCGAATTCAAAAAGACAGCAAACCGAATATAGTCAGGAAACCTTTTAAAGCTGATCAAGCCAAGCAGTACTCAAAAGACGAGAAATGGGAACTGTTTTAACGTAAAACTTTTAAATAACCAGACACCACCTTGGTGTCTTTCACATACATGCCCTTCAATTCCATTTTTCTGTCACTTGACACTAGTGTTACATTAGATCAGGTAATCACTTTAGTCAAACATTTTTTATGTGCTACAGAACATGTTGATAATAAGATTTCCAATCTACAAACATGCCATTTTGAAGGATATTCTCTTCTCCATCCCTTTTCATTGGCCCGGGCAATGAGATTTTGTAGCAAAGAAAGTTCTTTCACAATACACTGTAACCAAATTAAAAGAGATTCATCAGCCAAGAGCCATAGAACAGTTACTGATATTGATGATCAAGGTTTAATTTGATGGATGCAGTTGATAGATATCTTCAGCAAAAGAGCTCACAGGAAATGTTTATAATTTGCTCAGAGTAATATAATGCATTCATAAAACCACATGCATCAAATATTTCAATCAACTTGAATCCTAATCCAGACTTTTTATTGAAAACAAAATCAGTAAAGGAAATAATAAAGTTAAGCCCCAACTTCAAAGATGACAATGAAGACATGGAAGCTTAATCATGTCTTAAATAATGAAGTTAATGCAGCAAGGCGCACGGCACATGCCATATTGAAGGATGATGCTTTTGTTGAAAAAAACAAAAAAACAAAAAAAAAAAAAACAAAAAAAAAAACATATATATAAAACATAAAATTCAACAGATAATAAAAATTAAGAATAAGCTCTATCCAAAATCTACACTCAAATCATATAATTTCTTAAATATTAACTCCTAACATCCAACACGGATTTCTACCAAGATACTTTGTAAGTTAAAAAATAAACATCTCTTGCCTAGCTCCCAACTTTTACTTCTATAAAAAAAAGTATGAGTCCAAGAATCATCTCTTTTGTTAGGGCTTTCAGGGATTGCTAGCCTGGTGATGACAATGTAGGAGAGATCTGGTGGGAAAATAGATTGACACTAGGATGATAAAAAGCTTTAACACCTTCCATTTTTATTACTATTTCAACAAACAAAATGAAAATCAAAAGTGCATCTTATACAACACTCCAATTACAATAACTCTTCTAACCCATTTCACACCTCGGAACACACCATTCTAGAGATAAATGCGCCTCAAACAACTTCGAAGATATTTGACTACTGGACATGTATACAATTGGATGGCACCAGTAAAATCGAGTGCTAATTTCCGTTTCTTATTGGGTTAATTATCTAATCAGCATATCAGGCATAGGCATTTATGTTGAATGATAATTCCCACAAATTTCAACATTTTTTCTATATATTATTACGACTTCTGGATCTGAGGTTTCCATGATTGATAAGCAGAAAAACAAGGGTGCTTTATCCAAATCATTCAATTATGATCATTAAAATTAACAAACAGGTCGATTATTTTTTATTAAGAAAACAATAAGTAAATAAACAAAACCAAATTCAAAAAAAAATAACGACAAGGAGAAAAAATAGCACGGAGACGTATAATCATTCTTCGTTATCATAATTACAACAATTAAAGGACAAGCAGCAAGATCAAGCAAGAGCAAAAACAGCAGTAGGAAACAGGGAAAAATGCAGAGAAATGGACCTGAGGATCACAGCTCTGGTGCGCAGAGAGGGGCAAGGGGGCCAAGCGCCGAGAGAAGTAGGTAGGAATGAGTGAGAACCTAAGTTTCTGCTAGGGTTGAGCTTAAATACTCTCAAATTTGGGCTGAAAAATACTCTCGATTTTGAGCCAAAGCACTCTCAAATTTGGGTGATAGCAGTAGCAATTTGTAAATCGAATTGTAGAATCTTTATAATAAAAAATAAAAAATAAAAAAGCAACTAATAACAATAGTTTCTAACTTCCACTCATTCTGTAAGGCACAGCTGGCATGCGCTATCTTCCCTTAAGCAAAGGAAAGGCATAGAAGCGAGGCGAACACCATTGCTTTGACTTAATAATGGGTCACACCATGGCTCACACCTTTTTTCACCATTACCAGCTATGATTCCAATAAAGAAATATATGATTTTAGCCATCTATCTGAGAAACATTTATTGTGTTCGTAATTTTCTTCAGTCACTTTGAGCAACAATTATTCAATTTGATAACTAACTGATGATTGGTACTGAATTAGGCAATAAAACACAAAATAAAACAGAAAAGAAAAAGAAAAACAGCAGTACTCACATGTTTTGTAATATCAGCATGCAACATTTCGGCTTTTGATTCCACTTCTCTCTGTAATTAGAACAACACCCTACTCAATAAACTGCAATGACGAAAATATGAAAAAGAGTACAAGTGATAGTTCAGAAGGGATAATATACAGTGTCATGGGATGAGTAAGGATTCATATCCTCGTTTATCATGCCAAAACATTAAACCTATTCATCCACATCTTTACAAACCATCCTCTTCAATACAGTGCAGATTAGGAATGTAATCTAAATTTAGAAAAAGAAAATAACATATTTACGATATTAAAAAAATTGGCTCATTGAAGGAAATGGAAGATTCCAATCAAAATTTCAAGTGCATATAATCATATCCAACAACCACTATATCAAATCCTTTAACTACCTTTTAACCATATCAAGCACTTCTCTTCTTAGACAATGTGTTGTGTGTTACATATCAAAGTGATTGAATTTGATTGAAATTATCTCTTCGTCTGTTAACCAGCAATTCAACATTCCCAATCAAAAACCTCTATATCATAAACACAGGGTACAGAACCATTTTGTGTAGACACGCTTACAGTAGCAAGCAAGCAAAGAACTCATAATTGGTAAAGAAATCTTACAACAGTCAGCCTTTTAAACAAACCAGCTTTAATTCTGTTGCGCAAGTCCACAATTTCTTCCTGCAATAAACTAAATCATGATGAAATTGCAATTTCACGAATGCTTTAACTGACTTGCCAAATCGACTTACACCACCTCTGAGAGGTTTATGGGTCTACAAGAGTAATTACCTCAGAAAAGTTATCATCAGACAATTCACAAATAG